>PVJH01003747.1:0-136694 GCA_004026705.1 Nesogale talazaci | reverse complement strand
AGAAGAGCCCATGAGACACAGAATCCAGGAACGGAAGTGGAAGTAGTGATACCAGAAAGGTAGGGAGAAGTGGGGAGAGAAGGGGAGAAAGGTGGAACTGATCCTGATGGTGATGATCGACACGTAATCACACACCCACTTCAAGGGGGAAGAACAGCAAAAACTGTGGAGGAAGGGAGCCACTGTCGATGTAAGATATGAAAATAATAATAATTTGTAATTTATCAAGGGATCACAAGGGTGGGACGGGGAGGGAGGGATAAAAGAGGAGCTGATATCAAGAATTTAATAGGAAGTTAAGTCTAGACAATAATGATGGCAACATATGCGCCAATATGCTTGATACAATTGATGTATGGATTGCTATAAGAGCTGTAAGCACTCCCAATAAAATGATCTTTAAATAAAAAACAAAACAAAAACAACACTGCAACAAGCAAGCCTCCAGAATGACCGATAGAGGCTATGCATGAAGTGCACTGCCTGGAATCCATCCAATGTCTCTCTCATGAAAGGAGAAAATTCTGCCATGTAACCACCATTTCCCCAAGGGTTTTGATAGAATCCCCCCAATTTTTTCCTTAAAGGTACCCATTTATTAACCTCCTCCCAGCAGCATATGAGAGGGCTCATGTCATCATGCCATTTTGGAAAGTAATGACTTCTTATTGGAGTGGAAAGTTCTATTTTCAGCGAGAACAGTCTTTTTAATAGGAGTGACTTTGGAATTACTCTTCAGATTTGCTCCAGTGACCTCTGACATCTGCTCCTCAAGTATCGGTGGTTGTCACAATTAAGCTGCATAAGAAATCACCCCTGAATCTCAATGGCATGTAGCAATAAGCATTTAGTTTGCTTACGTGGGTTATATAGGTTGGCAGGCATGGTTTTGCTTCATGCCCAAGGCAGGCAGGGCAGCTCTACTCCATATGCTTCTCATCAACTCCTGTGTCTAGCAGGTGATTCTTGTCTCCAGACGATGGCAGGAGTCTACGAGTGGGCACACTTGACTGCCCCCAACACATTTCAACGTTCCACTTGTGTCATATCTGCTAACATCTTACTGGGCGAGGCCAAAGTCCAGATGTAGAAATATGTATTCTACTCACAGTGAGGCTGTGGCAGAGTGAAGGCAGGGAGGATTGAAGAATTGGTCAACAATCACCCTCTGCTTCCTGGTGTTGTAAGTCAAAGAAAGTTCTTTATTAGATTTGAAAGAATAAAGGAGAGACTTCTGCTTAATTTAATGTGTGAATGCTTTCATATTTCAGTGAATCAGAACTTTCTTTAAGGGAATCTGTCATAGTGTGATTTTTTGCTTTCTGCACAGTTACCCATCATATGTGGTCTCGCTCCCATCCCAGGCATCTCTCCCCCTTGCACGGCCTGACTTCCTGCAGTTTGCAGGTTTAAAGGATGCTGGAAAAGACATGTGGTTATTAAAATAAATTTCTTTGAAGTCTACCCCCATGTTTTGGACTGAATTCAAAGACACAACAGTTGTAAACAGTTTCATTAACTTATAAAAAGAAAAACTGGTTTATTAGTCCAATTATTTTGTGAATTGGCATAGTTTATTAAAAACCCTAAATTAAGTTATTTTCAGAAACGTGGCAGGCCTAATTGTAGAATTTGCAAGAGAGATCCGTTCTTTCAGTTGGACAGCAACATATGCACTTGAAGCATGATTTTGCCAGCCTCCCTGCTGCTCCCACTCTCTTTGCCACAAGTTCTGTACCACACTGAGTTCATTTGAGATTTTAATTGCAGGTGAAAATTTTATTTCATTTTTTTCCTTCAGAACTGACTTGAGAGTAACTAACAATACCACTTCTTAAGTTTTGATTCTGTTGCTCTCTTGTTAATTATTGTATTCTGTATCTTCTACTTCTTTGCATTTCTTTTTTTTTCCTTTTCTTCCCCAACATCACTGCCCTGGTGGGAGTAGGAAGCCCAGCCTTGCTCCTGGAGAGCTGCTTCTGGATTTGAACCATCAACCCTGTGGGCTGCAGCCCCACACACAACCACTGCACCACCACTGGCCAGCTACTTTTTTGAATTTTCTCTGGGGAGTTTGTGGTATGAAGCAATACATGCTTGAAATGTCTCTATTTTACAACCCCACTTGAAAGCTAGTTTGGCTGGGTCTTAGATTCTCGGTTCAAAGTAAGTTTTCCTTCAGAACAATAGAGAATTTACTCTATTGTCTTCTAATATTCAGGGTTTATGTAAATCTGAGGAGAAGTTGATTTTCATTCTGCTGTGATAGTCTATTTTCTCTCTCTGGAAGCTGTTAGGATTTTTCCTTGATAGTTTTTCCTTTGGTAGCCTCAGATGTTCCTTGGTTCCCTGGTTATCCTCAAATGATACCTATATTCCCCATGTGTCTCTATATCCATTCTGTTTTCATTTTTTTAAATAACCGAGAAGTGATTAGATTTAGAATTCACTCTACACTGGTGTGACTTCAACCTATTGAATTATCAAATCACATTATATGGCATTCTGGGAAGTGATTTCATTATATTGGAGTTCATTCACAGACATGAGGGGTTAGAAGTCAATACATACAAAGAGCCTCTACAAAGTTCATGGAAAAATTTCGTTAACTTTTAATGCTATTCATTTTCCTGAGTGTTTTGAAGCTCATTCGTATTTTGGAGCACACAGTCTATGACAACCTACTTCCTCTATTTTTCATCATACCTTCTTCTGATAATTATTGGGGTAGAGAAGCATCTCTGATCAGTGGTGTCAAGTGCTCTGTCCTTTCTGGGGTCAGTACTCATGCACTTGCCTCAACTTTAGCCTGGGGACAAATACTTTGGTCCAGTGGTGGTGGTCTTTCTTATCTTTCTTCCCATTCCATTATAAATGTATTCCCCCCTTTCTTCCCTTTTCCTTCTTAGCCCTGTCTTAATTAAACAAGTCTTTCCTGTCATTCTTGGAATTTTGGTTAGGAGGGAGGTCAAATGGGGGTGGCTGGTCCTCCATCTGGCCCTGATCTGCATTTTTAGCAAAACAACCAAGTTTGGAAGTTTGAAACTAACGACATTAGGGCACAGTGATTTCTTAATGTAAATATATTTCAGCAGAGTTAATGAAAACTTGGAGTGCTTACAAAGTTGGATATATTACATGTGTGACAAATTATATATAAACCAGACTTTATTTCCTGTTTTTTCTTTTCTTCTTCTTTTTTTAATTAGCAAAGGAAAATGGCAAGAAAACCAAATCTCCGATATTTTAACTTCACATTTCAAGGGATAATGCATATTTAAACGTTTTCAGCATTTGCTGCTAAAATGAATAAAACTTTACAATAAATTGACCCCCTTCCAAAGCATACCTTGATGCTTTAATAGCCAAAGATGAGCCTTGTTTGGATATGGTCTGGGCTTTGCCTCAGGGGCCCGTTGTCCCAGGCTGCTGCTGTTAGCAACCGGCGCCATTTCTCTCACTGGTCTCTCCTCACTATGGCGATTCTTGTTAAATAAAGTCAACGGTCCCAACCATGGGCACTGGTACCTTATTTGGCATTTTATCTGTGGCTGCAATTTTCACCATATAGCATCCATCTATTCAATGCATATTTAATAAATACTTACTATGTGTCCAGTTCTTGTGACTCAAAGCTATTAAGACAGAGTGCTTCCCCTTGAAAGAAGCATTGTACAGGGAAGGAAGGACAAAATACCTAGATTCAGTAGATCAGTGGAGCCCAATCTCACGTTCTCATGAAGTTATTGAATTTCACAATGTTTGTGTGGATATAATCACCATTTGAAAAATTACATTTATGTGTCATTGAAATATGGGTCATAAGTCCAAATGACCTATCCATTCCTTGTCTTCTCTCATCTCTTCCTATAGAATAACTAATTAGAAAATTATTGATATTTCTGGAGTTCCTGAGGAGGGTAGATGATCAGAGTGCTCAGTTGCTGGGGTATTGAGTCCAACCAGAAGCACTAAAGAAGAAAGCCCTGTGGTTGTCTTTGAAAAACCCTTCACTGAAAACTCCATGGAGCGCCATTTTATGCTAATACACATGGGGCCCCCATGAATTGAAACTAATGACTCTTGGCAATTGGTTATGGGTACGCTCACTGCATTGACTTGATTCTGACTTACAGTGAACCTTTAGGACTGCCTCTAGGGATAGTCTTCCAAGACCCGAACCCTTTACCAGAGCAGAAAGACTTGCCTGTCTCTGTAGGAGTAGTTGGAGGTTTTGAACTGTGACCTTGTGGTTAGCAGCCCAACTTGTAACTACTATGCCTAGGGTTCCTGGTTATGGGAGAACTATGCACTCAAACTCCTGCCATCTAGTTGATTCTAACTTACGGCAACTCTGTAGGACAGGGTGGAGCTTGCCCAGGGGTCTCTGAGACTGCAAGCCTTCATGGGAGTGGAAAGGCTCCTTGCTCTCCCATAATTCTAGTGTTCCCCAAAGCAATTTTATGAATATATTTTTATTTTCTCAACCTTAAAAAAAGGTAGCATGCTATATACTTGATTCTGGAGATTTTGTTTCCCTTTAGGCCGGTAGAGACGTTTCTTATTTTTGCTTAGCACTCTATGAGGTGGATGCATGGCAGTGTATATTAACTAGGTATGTTAACTAGGTAATTTATCATTACCATGGATAACTGCATCTGTCGACTATTGTTCCTGTGTAGGTGTGTTTGGAAAACTGATTTCTCAGAAGTGGGATCACTGGGCCCAATGCCACTTGTACTTTTGGCAGATTTGGCTAGATGCACTTTCATAGGGGTTATACCTTTTCTCCCCGCCCTGCCAATGTAGGGCAAAGAACCTCTTTCTCTTGAGTGAAACCATTTCTTTTTTCAATGATTTTATTGGAGGCTCTTACAGCTCTTTTTTTTTTTTGTGGGCATCACTGCCCTCTGGTAGTCGTAGGAGCTATCCAGCCTTGCTGCTGCTGGATTTGAACCACCAAGCCCGTGGGCCGCAGTCCCGCACTCAACCACTTATGCCACCGGGGCTCAGCCCTCTTACTGCTCTTATAGCATTCCATACATCATTTGTATCAAGCATATTTGTACACATGTTGCCATCTTCATTTCCAAATATTTTCTACTTGAGCCCTTAGTATAAGCTCCTCTTTCCCCCTCCTTTTTTAAATAAATCATTTTATTGGGGGCTTATACAACTCCCATCATGATCAATACATATGTCAATTGTATGCAGGCAACATTTGCACACTTGTTGCCATCATCACTCTCAAAACATCCTCCCTCCCTCCACTTAGTCCCCCAATACCAGCTCCCCATATTTCCCCTCCCCCCTCCCCCATGAACCCTTAATAATTTGCAAATTGTTATTACTTTTTCATATCGTATACTGTTCTATGTGTCCCTTCACTCACTTCCCTGTTGTCCATACCCCAGAGAGGAGGTTATATGTAGATCCCTGCAATTGGTTCCCCCTTTCGACTCCACCATCCCTCCACTCTGCCGGTGTCACCACTCCCACCACTGGTCCATGAAAGGATCATCTATCCTGAATTCCCCATGTTTTTGGCTCCAGTGTACATCCCCTGCTCTAGCAGGATTTGTCAGTTAGAATTGGGGTCATGATAGTGGGTGGGAGGAAGTTTTTGAGAACTATAGGAAAGTTGCATAGTTCATTGTTATTACACTGTACCTCGACTGCATCATCTTCCCCATGCAACCCCTCCCTCCGTAAGGGGCTGTCACTTCATCTATTGATGGGCTTTGGATCGAGTGATAATATTTCTAATCAACTCTTTTTTTTAATACTTTTTTAACTTAACTTTTATTTTAAGCAAACTCTTAACTTTTATTATTTTAAGTCAACTCTTTTTTTTTTTTGGGCATCACTGCCCTCAGGTGGTGGGAGTAGGAGGCCCAGCCTTTGCTCCTGGGAGCTGGAATTGAACCTCCATCCCAGTGGGCCACAGTCCCACGCACAACCACTACGCCACCGGGGCTCAGCCCTTAAGTCAACTCTTAACAACTTCTATTGTTTTAAGCCTAATATATTCCCGAGCCAGGAGTTTTTGCTTCTTCAGTTTCTTCTGGGAAATCTTTTTTTTCTGTGCAACCTCCTCTTCTGGTTTAGGAACAATTTGCTCTTTTTCAGCCAGGATCATCTCAATGTGGCAGGGGAGCTCATGTATGGGTTGATCTGACCATGAGCTCTATAAGTCCGGTGGCGCATCTTGGGGGCTTTGTTCACCTGGATGTGCTCAATGACCAGAGAATCCACATCTAACCCCTTAAGTTCAGCATTGCTTTCTGCATTTTTAAGCATGTGAAGCAAAAATTCAGCACTCTTTTTGGTCCACCGACCCTGGGTCCAACCTCACTGTTTGGCCTGGACACATCTACCAACTCCACCATTGTAACGTCGGAAGAGTACACACTGCTTCTGCAAAGTGACATCTTTCAGGTATTTGGTGGCTTTCTGGATGTGCATGCCTTTGATGGCTTGGCCTGTTTTGCGGATGTTCTTGAAGTGGACCCGGAGGTTCGACCCTCGGGATTTGCAGGATTTTGTAGGGTTTTCTGGGTCAAGTGAGTAGTGAACCATTTTGGCAGGTCACCTCGGGCCGCTACAGGAAGAGGGCTTTTTTTTTTTTGGGGGGGGGGTGCATCACTGCTCTCCAGTGGTGGGAGTAGGAGGCCCAGCCCCACTGCTGGAATTGAACCTCCGTCCCTGTGGGCCGCAGTCCCGGGCGCAACCACTACGCCACCGGGGCTCAGTCGGAAGAGGACTTTTAAAAATACTTTTATTGGCATCTACTTCACGTATCATACACATCAATGGTTCGATCTAATTAAGAAGAATTGTGCAATCTAATCCACTCTTGCCTAATCAGTACCAGTTGCCACTGAGTTATTTCTGACTCACAGAGACCTTATGTGTGTGAGAGTTGAACTGTACTCCAAAAGGTTTTCTTTCTTTTCTTTTTTTTGGGGGGGACATCACTGCCCTCTGGTTGTGGGAGTAGGAGGCCCAGCCTTTGCATCCGTGGAGCTGGAATTGAACTTCCATCCCAGTGGGCCGCAGTCCTGTGCACAACCACTCTACCACCGGGGTTAAGCCCCCCAAAGGTTTTCAAATGCCATTTTGTTTGTTTTTGGAAGGATTGCCAGGTCTTTCTTATGAGGCACCCCTGTGTGAACATAAACTTCCATCCTTTTGGTTCGCCATCGAGTGTGTGGACCATTGGCACCACTGAAGAATCCCTTCTTGCCCTTTAGTACCAAATCCTCTTGGCACCTTTCCCCTGCACCTATTCCCAAGTTTCCTGTACATTTGTACAGGAATTAGACAGTGTGCACTCTCTGCTTTATGGAGCGCCTGATGAGGACTCCTTGGAGGGAACTTGGAATGCTAAAATGAAGAAGTGAAGGGCACCTGGCTGGAGACCAGCTTCAAAAGGCTGATCAGCGGGCGGGAAGATCAGGGACAGACTGCAGAACTCTGGTGGCCGGACACTAGGGCTTAGGATTTGTCTGCAGGAAATGGACAGGCCCTTCCTGAGAACTTCACAGTGGAGGTAGGAGATAGTTAGAACTATGCCAAGGCAGATTTTAATTTTGTGCAGGATGGGGAAAGAGGGAGTCTATCATTTTTTTCATTTTGAAACTTACCTGCTGTGGCTTGCTTTGGTAATAGACGTGCGACATGGCTGTTTAGCAGCTGTCTGGCCGAATCACAGGAGGGAGGTGGAGCTGAAATCCTGAACCGAAGGGAGGGGTCATGTCTCAATTCAGCCTGCTGATCGGAAGAGGTGGGTGGCTGCTTTCCTGCTGGGCTCCTCCAGGGCTGCCCTTCTTATTGTCATTCGGTTCACAGCAATGGAAACACCGTGAGTCACGGAAAGCTCCCCGAGAGACACTGATCTGATCACGGTTTCTCATCCTCTGGTCTCCGGATGCAATTTCCCACTTTCGAGGGTGAGGCGGCCACACCCGGGTCCCTTTCCAGCCCTGCAAAGGGTGGGCGTGCCACCCGAGACCGGCAGGCCAGCCTCCCGGGAGGGCGCCTGGCCCGGTGCGGTTTCCATGGCAGTCAGCGCGGACTGCAGAACAGTGGCTCACGCGGCCACAGGCGGCTCACCTGCTCTCCACCCGCAGTTTCTGAAAGAGCAGGCTCTGCAGTCCCCGTTGTGTCCCTGAGCTCCGGAAAGATGGAGTTTTTAGAATGTCTTGTGCCCACCCCTACCCTTGATAGGCCTGATTTCCTGGGAGAACCCAAAAGTTATCTAAGACGTGCGGCTTGCTCTTCGGGTAGACCCAGTGGCTGCAGCTCGACTGGGGACAGTGGACAAGCAGGTAGAGATGGGCGCACGTCCCGGAATGGATGCGGGGGTGTGTAGGCAAAGTCCAGGTGAACGGCCGAGCTGCCTGCAAACGAGAAGGCAAGAAGATGCCTTCCACAGCAGAAGGGGGGTGGGTCACCTCGGAAAGCACCAGGAGATGCTGGACCCAGCTGTTAGTCTTTCTTCATTTAATGAATTCGAAAAGACGGAAGGTGTTGTCACTACCTGTGGCAGGCCAGCGATGCCCGTTTCATTGTCGTTCCCATTGTTTTCTAGTGCCGAAGGGTCATTCCAGGATGACCCAGAGGTCACAGCAATAACAGGGTCTCAAAGGGAAAAGGATGTCTAAGTCAGGTCCAAGGTCAAGTGTGCTTCTATACCCAGCCAAGCAGGCTGGGGCTGCACTGCTGCCCACAGGTTGACACAATGGAGGCATGAGATCCTGAGGGTTCCACCCCGTGAGGACGCCAGGCTGGGGAACTCATCCTCACCTCCAGTGGATGTGGGTTTTCTCTAATGAGCGGGTGTTTCAAGGAGTACGTGGAAAGCGATGGGAAGAAAGGTTTGGGCCAGAGACTTAGAATGACTCGAGAAATGAAGATGCTGTGAACGAATTCCATCACAAACCCACAAGTGGCACTCATGTAGTCACCCCTGGACATAAGGCAGAACAAAGGGCTAACTGCTTAAGAACCCGACGGAGTGGTCCTTCTAATTCCTTGTTCTTGGAGGTAGTGAAGAATCACCAAGCTGAGTTGAACATATTTTAGGACTACTGGGAACTAGCAATAACAACAAAGTCATCATGAGCCAAGAGCAGATTTCTTTAATTTCCTTAAGGGAGAGAATGTCCTAATACTTTTCAATTAAATCATAAACAGAGAGCGAGTATTCCATTTGGTAAACACCCAAACGGATGAGACACCCTTCTTTGGTTTCATATTATGATCAATTAGAGACTAGAGAAGGAGAGACGCAAATCAGTCCATTAAGCCACTCCTCCAGCAGCTACTTTTGAACTCATAATTCCTGCTAGGCTTTGAAGGAAGAGGCTGCAGCTTCAGAAACCAAGGCCTGGGCACCTCTGCTCCTCTTCCGTGCCTACTGGATAAATCACCTGGCTTTTGAACCCAGTCTTGTCAGCGAAGAAGGTTGTTATTGTTGTTGTTGGGTGCTGTTGAGTTGTTCTGCAAACAGAACAAAACCCCACTGGTCCGGTGCCATTGGTTTCTCTGAATGGATTGATACAGTCACCGTGTCAATCCATCTGCTCCAGGGTCTTTCTCCTTTTTGCTGCCCCTTTACTTTACCAAGCATGACCTTCTTCTCCAGGACTCTTAATACCATGTCCAAAGTACAAGTGATGAAGTCTCACCATCCTTGCCTCTAAGGAGCGTTCTTGCTATACGTCCTTCAAGACAGTTTTGCTTGTTCTTTTGGCAGTCCAGGGTACTTTCAATATTCTTTGTCAGCACCATAACTCAAATGTGTTGATCTTTTTTTGGTCTTCCTTATTCAATGTTCAACTTTCACATGCATGTCAGGCCATTAAAAATACCATGGCTTGGGTCAGGCACACGTTAGCCCTCAAAGGAACATCGTTGCATTTCAACACTCTGAAGCTGTCTCCAGCAGCAGGTTTACCTGCTGCAGCGCTTCTTTTCTTCTCTTAACTGCTGCTTCCATAAGCTTTGCCTTAGATCCAGGCAAGATGAAGTCTTCGACAACTTTAATCTTTTCTTCACTCATCATGATGTTACTTATTTTTAATTTTTTTTTAATTTTTGGGCATCACTGCTCTCTGGTGGTGGGAGTAGGAGGCCCAGCCCCACTGCTGGAATTGAACCTTCATCCCAGTGGGTTGCAGTCCCGCGCACAACCACTACGCCACCGGGGCTCAGCCCCTATGATGTTACTTATTGGCCCAGTTGTGAGGATTTGGGTTTTCTTTGCATTGAATTGTAATCTATACTGTGGGCTGCAACCCTTGATCTTCATCAGCAAGTGCTTCAAGTCCTCTTCACTTTCAGGAAGCAAGTTTGTGTCATCTGCATGTTACAGGTTGTTAATAAGCGTTACTCCAATCCTGGGGCTGCATTCTTCAAATAATCCTTCTTCTCTGACCATTTTTTCACTATATAAATTAAGTAAGTGTTGTGATAAGACGTAACCCTGACACACACACACACACACACACACACACACACACACACCTTTCTTGATTGTAAACCATGTTTTGTTCTCACAACTGCCTCTGCTCCATGAGCACAATGAAGTTTTCTGTAATTCCCGTGGTTCCCAAGTCTTTCTATAGTTTGGTATGATCCACCCAGTTGATTGGCTAGGCATAGAATACCTCCCTGGTAGTCTCCGCTTTCAGCCAATATCCATCTGGCATCAGCAGTGCTATCCCTTGTTTCATGTCCACTTTTGAATGTGATCTTGAATTTCTGACTGCTTCTTGTTGATGCTATGATGAACAGTTGTTAGATGATCTTCAGTAAAATTTTACTTGTATATGATATCAAAGATAGTATTTTATAAATTTCACATTCTGTTGGGCTACTTTTCTTTGGAAGGGTACAGAGCTAGATCTCTTTCAGTCAATTAGCCAAGTAGCTGTGTTCTAAATTTTTGGGGATCGCTGAATGAGTGCTTTCAGCACTTTGTCAGAATTTTGAAATATTGATTGATATCTGCAAAAATTCCCGGAACCTTGTTTTTAGCTAATGTTTTCAGTGCAACTTGAAATTCTTCCTGCAGTACCATTGATTCTTGATCATATGCTACCTCTCGAAATGGCTTAATGTTGACTAGTTCTTTTTGGCACAGTGAATCTGTGTATTCTTTCCACTTTCTTTTGATGCTTCCCGTATTATTCAATATTTCCTCCATGGAGTCTTTCAATATTGCAACTTGAGGCTTGACTTTTTCTTTAGTATTGACACACACACACACACACACACATGCCCAAACACACCAGACACATGCTCCAAAATTCACAGGGACCGTTCTACTGTCATATAGGCTTGCTATGAGTCAGAATCAACTCAACAGCAGCTAGTTTGGTTTGGCTATGTACACACAAAATGATATACGTGTTTATAGCTATGCTAGATGCCATTGAGTTGGCTCTGACACATCGTGACTCTTCTTACCTACCACAGAATGAAACACTACCTGCTCCTGTCGCATCCTCACCATTGTTACCATGTGTGAACCCACTGAGTCAATATATCTCATGGAGGATCTTCCTCTTTTTCATCTAACCTCTATTTTACCAAGCATGGCATCTTTTCCCAGGGAATGATTTCTCCTGATAACATGTCCCACGTAGGTGAGACAAATGAAGTACTACCACCCTTACTGACAAGGAATATTCTAGCTGTAATTCTAAGAGATTTGTTTTGTCTTCTGGCAGTCCCTGGTATAGTCCCTATTCTTTGCTAACATCTCAATTCAAATGCTTCAATTCTTTTTTGGTTTCCCACATGCATTGCTCAGCTTTTGCATGTATGTGAAGCTACTTAACGTAGTATGATGGGTTGGGTATCCTTTTGTAGTTAACGTAGCATCTGTGCAAGTCAACACTATATAGAGGTCTTGTGAAGCACATTTGGCCAGTGCAGTATACCCTCTGCTTTCTTGACCGCTCCTTCCATGAGCGCTATGGTTCTAAGTAAAATGAAATCCTTGAGAGCTTCGATCTTTTTAAAAATTTATCATAATGTTGTTTATCGGTCCAGTTGTGACTATGGTATTTTTATCTTCTTTTCATTGAAGTATAATCTATGTGAAGGATGTAACCTTTGTTGTTATGTATTCATCATCAGAAGTCTATACACATGATTGTGGTGGTTGGCTTGGAACGTCTGAAATCTGTGGAGCAGCCCATCTCCAGTCTGGAATGCTTTGGCAGGAGCTGACTCTGCAGTTCACAGGCAGAAGGTCTTCTTCCTCAGAGAAACCTCTGCTTTGCCCTTAAGATATGTAAGTTGATTGAACACCTCATTCTACATGATCTAGGATAATCTCCTTTATTTAAAGTCCACCGAGTGTATATTTTAATTTCGCCTACAAAATCTTTCTCAGAAAATCTTAAATAGGTGTTTGATTGTATAATTTGGAGCAAAAAGACCGTGCACTTCAGTTTGCACTCATCTATTTTTATTGATTGAGCATTTGAGGGGGTGCTTTACAAAGTTGGTGGCAAAAGGGAATGAAAAGGCAATAGGATTTTTCCATGAAAAGGCAATAGGATTTTTCCATGAATTTCTTGAAGGCCCTCAGAATGTACTCCTGAGATAAATCAACACAGGATGCCATCACTGAAATATATTCCACATAAGGACTTCAATGATCGAAAAAAATAAACAAAACCAACCCAAACCTAACACACACAAAAGCATCTTCACAATCAGGCAAAGATATTACTTGTGGGAAGGAAAACCAGCTTGGCATCACACTTTCCCACATCCAGATTCACAGTTAGAAGGCAGTGGAGAAACATCTACAAGATATTAAACAAAAGAAAGTGTGAGTCAAGGAGTTTGCAGCCAAGTATGAAGGTTAGAGCCAAGTTTTAAACCTTTAAAGAACATAGATAATGTTGCTCTCATGAGCTCTGGCTGAGGAGTCTAGCAGGCAATGAAGTTCAACCAAAGATGATGAGAACACTTCAGCAAATGATCTCATGGTGAACATTAGATAAGACTCAAGAGTGGGCGCCAGGAACAATGGAGTAAATATAGGAACTACATGCCTTGGTAATTCAGATGTAGTCAACATAAAAAATGGGACAAAGGGGAAAACAAAAAACCAGATGACATATTGAAATACATACACACACATATACATAGAAAAACACACTAAGTGACAGCGGTACTCTTAGATATATTTTATATTAATACGCATAAATATCCATAACTTAGAAAATGAAAGAGATTCAGATCAGATCATAAAGCAAAATGCAATGTTATGCTTTATATTAAAGATGTACCTAAAACAAATGTTTGGGAAAATGAAAAATAAGAAGTTAGGTAAAGGCTGTAATAAAATTGTAGCCAGACACAAACAAACAAAAGTACCCTAAGTGGAGCCTGATGTAACCTCTCTTTCTGGTCCCCAGCCCTAACCCCACAATGACAACATTATTACATATGGGGCCAGGTAATGGCAGGGCAACTAATCTAACAGTGCTGTTTGCATCAGGGACATGGAATAATGGGCTTCAGACAGTAGTTGGTCTTCCTTCCTTGGTGGGTGCTGATGAAGGGAGACACCGTCAGGAGTGTATCCTGGGCAGAGAGTAGGGAAGGGCATTCTTGTCTAAGTGAGTAGCATCCACGAACACATGAAGGGAGTTTTTTGGGATCCCCATTTCAGATGTCCTTTAAAGCCACTGAGCTAGACACACATAGACTGAATCTTTTGCAGAACAGCTGATGGGTTTGAACTGGGAAACTTTGTGTTAGTAACTGAGCACTTCATCCTTGTGCTACCAAGAAGCAAAAAACACCAAACCAACCAACCAACCAACCAAAAAACCCACAAAAAACCAACCCTCCCCAAAACAAAACTCTTTGCCTTAGAGTAGCTACTGAGTTCTAGCAGCCCCAAAAGACAGGGAAGAACGGTTCTTGTGAGTTTCTGAGACAGTAACCCTTGAAAGGAATCGAAAGCCTCATTTTTTTCCTTGTGGTTTCGACTTATGACTTCAAAGTAACTCCTATGTCACTAGGGCTCCTTAAATTAGGAATAGAAAGGGTGCATTCTAATAACCTACAGAAAAACAGTACACTTGATGGTGAAGTGTCAAAAGTAATTTTTATCCAATGACAAATAAGACACGGATGTGCTGTTTCTGCTTAATATTATCTTCGAGTTCCCAGACAGGGCAGAAAAGGAAAAACCAAAAGAAATGAGAGGTATAAAGATCAGAAAAAGGAAGCCAAATTGTAATTGTTTCCAGTATAAGATGAAGGGGTTTCAAAAAGTTTTTGAAAAATGCAATTAAAAGATAATGTAATTTTCCTATTAGCTTTTGGAAGCCCCCTGGTAGAACCTCTCTCTATTTTAGAGACAGATGATTAAAATTAATAAACTAATTTAGCAAGTTGCTTAAGATATGATCAACAACCAAAAATCAATTGCTTTCCTAGGCTAAAAAAAATCAATTTACCAAAGCAATAAAATATATGAGGTGTCTAACAGTAAAGCTAGCAAAATTTCCCAAGAGACTTCTAAACTGTTTCAATTTCAGGGGCCGTAGGTCCAAACAAAAAATGGTATCTGAGGAGAAAGAAAGAGGCCTGGTGGAGCCCCGTTGGTACCAGTCGGGCTACGAGCCACATGGTGGGCAGTACAAAACCACTTGGAGCTCCTCAGGAAAAAGATGGACCTTTCTACCCCAGTCCACAGTCTCAGCCTCAGAATCCCACAGGGGGCTGCTATGCATCAGCAGTGACTCCAGGGCAGTGAGTTTTGTTTCGTTTGGTTAAGGAGAAAGAGGCAGAGGTTGGTGTGGGTATGACAGCCCTATCTACCCACAGCCCGCCGCCGCTGCTGGTTCCTGTTCCTACACTCTAGGATCATTGCAGAGCAAGCTGTAGAGGGTGTAGGGGATGACCTCCATAGAAGGGTAGACTCCTTCATAGCACTCTTCCTGAGGAGATCTCTAGGTCTCCAACCCCAGAGGTGGGAGCACCAGCTGTGCCTACTAGGTAGAAAGGTGATAATAGGTATGTTAGGTTGAGTCTTCTAGAGCAACAAATCCACTAAAGCTTACATGTGTTTAAATATAGAAAGAGACTTTATGTCTAAAAGGATGTAAGGTCAGTCCAATTCAAGTTGGTCTTCTGACTCAGGAGCAGGAAGAAGGATGGTGAAGCAGGCTGGGAATTGGGGAGTGGGGTTGGCGTAAGCTGGTGGATGCAGAGGTAATGGAATCCAAGGTCACCGAATGGATCCATCACTGGGAGTTGGCAGGTGGTGCAGCAGAGGGCAAAGGGCCAATGAGTACTCCTCTCTGCTTAGGATCTCTCTCTCATACAAAAGGCCACACCCCAATGGCTGAAAGTTGATTGATAGGTTTGACTCCACCTATGTCTTCACTAAGGCGTGTCCAGTTGACAGAGACTCTCACCATCATAGTAGGTATTGATAGCTGGTTTAGGACAGGTCTGCTTCATGCTCCTCCCATGCATTCTTAAGAAAATTTATTTTGAGAATAGACAATGGAACTATATGAAAATTGTTTTATTGGAGATATGTATGACAAGTCAACATTTTCCAACACTGCACAGTTCAGTGACATCGGTTATGTTTATCAGGTTGGGTCATCTGCTACACAGTCACAGGTTATTCTATCACCATAAAGAGAAATTCATTGCCTCTTGAGCTAAGACCTCTTTTCTTTCTTCCATCCCCCACTAATAAGTTTGGTTCCTTTATGCATTTGTCTACTTCACACCGGTGAGATCATACTGTATCTGTCTTTAGCGACAAATCTTTAGTGTCTTTGGCTTAGTAAGCTTTCCAGGTTCACCCATATGTGTCCTATATCAGGACTTCTTTTTCCTTTGTGGCCTTGTACTATTCTGTTTTATGGGCACACCTCATTTTGTGTATCCATTCTTCAGTTGATAGACATTTTGGTTTTTCCCACCTTGTGGCTATTGCGGCATAGTGCAGCAATGAACAGAGATGTCCATGTATCTGGTTTCCTGTTTCATGTTGTTGCTTTTTCTTAAGTAAAAATAATGAGGAACCTTAGTGGTGGGTGACAAGGGTTCTCAGAGTAATGAGTAAGAAGTGGGTTGAGGTGGTCCGAGCATCTGTGCTGGACTCTGGGTGCTCTGTTGAACATCGTTCTTCTTGGGAGTTGCATTCTACCTTACTCCAGGGAGGACCACTCTCCATCTGATCTCTCCTTTGAGCTTTAAATCTTTCCCTGCAAAAATTAGGCTATCTGATTTTCTCCAACCTAGGGTATGTAGAGTATTTAAATAAAGATTCAAAAGCATTTTCTTGAACAACTGTCTATCCTGAGATGACCAGGATAGGTATGTTCCACTGTGTCATATATTGACTTCAGAGTCTTCTCTTTTTATTCCCAGTCCCACCTTTTGTTCTTGATCTGATGTGACCTTATTTTTGGGACCCAGTTATAAACTCACAATTGTAACCCTATTACATGTTGGACCAGGCAAGGGGTGGCAGCTGAAAGTTCATCAATGCTATCTGTACCAGAGACATTGGGTAGTGGACCTCAGATAGGAATTACTTGATCTTCCTTGATTGATAAGGTGCCAGTGAGGGGGGTGTTCCAGGACAGAAGTTGGGAAAGAGCATTCTTGTCTAAAGGAGTAGCATGAACAAAGGTGTGAAGGGAGTCTATTTTGACCGCCCCCCACCCCCAACTTTCAGATGAACTTCAAAGCTATGTGGTCATATACATATGGTCTGAGTCTCCACAGACATTCCTACTATGCTGTGGGAACTCTCTCTTGGCATCTGGTAGGGAGAAGCCTTAGGAACTTTATCCTATAGGGTTGGCTGGAAGACCAGGGTCCCAGGATAGAATTGCTTGGCAGCCGAGATCCAGCTTCAGACCAGCGTCCACTCCCTGTGCACTTACCTTGTTAAGGAGACTTTGTAGGGGTTGTGCTGGATGCTACTGTGGACTGTGGCTGTAGCAGGGCTAGACTTTCTTGTCTACCTTCCTGGTCTCGTGTATAAAGTGCATTTCGGACCTATAAGCTGTGCAGATACCAACTGGCCAACAATAGCATCCCAACTTGACCTTAGTAAAAAGTACTTTATTGCAATTCCAGCCTCAAATTTCATGAGAGAGAGTGACCTTGGATAGCTCTTCCTGTCATCTCCACCCTGAGGACTGGGAGAGGTGTTGTCACTCTGGATGCTGATGGATTAACGACAAGCTTTTGAAACGTAGGTGTCCTTTTTCTTCCAATCAAACTCACACAGAGAATTCAGCATTTTCATTCTGGTCAGAACTTGTGGTTTATTGCTGCTGCTAGTGCCATCCCAGTGAGTGTGGCTTAAATGTCAGGATATATTTTTCAGGTGCATAAGACACCAAAGATCACCGCTGTCTGGAAGAGTGAATTTTAATTAGCAAAGGGATCTCATAAAACCTCCCCAGTCCTGATGTGTTTTGTTCAGTCCTGGGTATTTGTTACCAACTCAGATGGCTGGTGATAGTGTCCAAAGGACCCTGGGGTTGCATTAGTGGGAACTGGTTTCAACTTTCAAACTTTATCTGTTAAGTCACCAATGCTAAATACCTCAGGAGAAAAAAAGAGGGCTACATAAAAGCACTTTATGCCTTGCTAATACTGTAGTGTTGCCCCTAGTGCCTTCCCTGGGCTGTGCTTCATTTACAATGACTTTGAATGGTCCAGAAATAAGAAGGTTTGAGGTCACTTGCATTTGGAAAGGTGCCCTTTTACTAGTTTCCACCTCTCTTTTCCTCACAGCTGCTCTCTCCCCTTTTACTTTATGCTTCCTAGGAGCTGACGGAGAAAACAAAAGCAGTCCTCCTTTGATGCCAGCTAAGACGCATCAGGTTCACAGACCATTGAACCCACCCTTTCCTGGCAACTGAGTACTCTGCTGATTGTGAGGTCTTGATATTTAAAGAGAAAAAGGTAAGGCATATGTGTGCACGGGTGTTGGGAGTGGTGGTTATCTAGATTTTCAAATTTATAGCTGGATTTTAAAGGATGGCTAAGGGTCCTCTAGGTAAAATGGGGACCAGCACAACCAACTTTACAAAATCAAAGAAGATTCTAAAGGGATAAAATATTATCAGGGACTTAGATAGAAAGGAGCACATTTCAAGGATGCAAACTACCAAAAGTGACTCGAGAAAAAAGAAAATATGAGTACATCTATGACACACAAACAGACTTGGTGACTTTAAAAAAATGACTTACAAAGCAAAGGGTAGGCTCAGATGACTTCAATTATGCAATCAAATAAGAATATCAAATCTTCACAAACTCTTCCAAAATGTAGAAAAGGAAGGAACATTCTGTGGGGGCAGTGTTACTGTGATACCAAAGCTAGACAAAGACATCACTAGGAAAAGAAAACTGCATATTAACATCCCTTAGACATAGAGATGAAAACAAAATCTCAACGAAATACTAGTACATGGAATACAGCAACATATGAAAATAATTATATTACAAGACCAAGTAGAATTTATACCAGGAAAGTAAGGTTGCTTTAACATCTGAAATCAATTAACGTTACAAACAATATCAGCAGAACAAAGGACAAAAAGCACATGATCATCTCAAGAGATTTAGAAACGGCAGTTGATGAAATCTAAGCATCTTTCATAATAATAACACTTAAGTCACGAATAGAAAGGAATGTCCTCAACTGGATATCATCAACAGCATCAAACTGGTAACGTGCTGAATTTCCTCCATCCCCTTCGGTTAACCTGGGACCAGGACTAAAACAAGGATGCCTAGATTTCAACATTGTAGTGAAGGTTTGCAGTGAAGTGATATTGCTAAAAAATGGCTCTTCAGTTCTTGTCACTGTCCCTCCTCTCAAATGATTGGGTGGGACCATGTAAGGAATGCATAGGAAACACTAAACAAGGAGATTGTTCCATTTTTGCCATTCTCCTGTGTATAAGAAACAGAAAGCAGATCAGAAGCAGGAAGAGAGAATTCCAGGACTATCAAGATAGAACAACCGCTAGTGGAATCTATGCCAGATCCTTGCTTGAAGTGGTGGAGGCAGCAGAGTCCATGGCATAGAGACCATGAGACAGAGCAAAGGAGCCCCACCGAAACATCAGAAGAGCGTTGGGTATTGCTGAGACGATGAGGCAATGAAGCAGAGTGGCTTCCTGTCCCATGGAGGTAAAGGCTAAAGAAGGACATGATTAGAGGCTGAGGACCAGAGAGAGACTTGACAGCTGCCTTAGGAGATGTCCTGCGGTGGACCTTAATGCCTGTATCCTTAATGTCTTCTCATTCTGGATTTTGGTGACTTCTTAGTTTCCCCAATAAACCTCGTCATTGTGAATATTGTTCTTGAGCTCTGTGAATGATCAAGCTCAGCGGAGAAGTAGAATGCTGTGGGAGGGCCTGTTGGTGTCAGGATAGGGAAACAATGGTTGGAGGGTAGAGGCATGTCTACTCCCCGTCTTGTGATAGGCCTTGGGCTGGTATGAAGATGGGTTCTCCTTTTCCCTACGGAAACCAGAGAACATAACATGTGGCCCCATGCTAATGCTCTAGCTAGGGTTACTAGGTGAAAAAAAAACCCCAAAACAAAACCAAGCAAATAGTGTCATGAATTAAATTCTGTCCCCCATGGCTAGTGGACCATAATTTTCAGTGATTTGGCAGTTATGTAGTGGTGCAATTTGGCAGTCATATAATTACATAATCATCCAGTCAGTTGTAAAGGGTTTTGAGTGGGAAGTAATATTCTCATTCAGGCCACATCCCTGGTCTGCAGCCTGAATCACCTTTTATCATATTCACTCAGTCCCATACAAAAAACAAAATAGAAATGAATCAAATATCTAAATGTAAGAGATAAATTTATGAAAGTCTTGAGAGAAAGCATAGGTTGAAGTCTTCCTGACCTTAGATTAGGCAATGTTTTGTGATATGTGACACTAAAAGTACAGGCAACAAAAGGGAAAAAAACGATAAAAACATTTCATTAAAAAGTGTGCTATGAAGGATGCCATCGAGAAAGCAGAAATACTTCCAAATCATGTGTCTAGTAAGGAGCTTACTTCTACTTAGATTTTATAAATGTATTTAACATTTGCAAGTTAACAAGGAAAAGACAATTAACCCCTTTACAAGATGGGCAAAGGATCTGAACAGACATCTTCACAAAGAAACTATATAAATGACCAATCAAATCACCTCATGAAAGCATTAATAGCAAAGTTCAAACAAACTCAGAAAACAACAAATGCTAATGATGATTTTGAAGTTGGGATCCCTATACACTGCTGTTTGGACTGTAAAATGTTATAACTGCTGTGGAAAGTGGCACGGTGCTCCCTTAAAAAATTGAGAAAAAATACAATCTGACCCTGTAAACCTTCTATTTAGTATATATTCAAGAGAAATAACAGCAGAGACCTGAGCAAATATATGCACAACCATGTTCATTGGAGCACTATTCATAACAGCAAAAAGATAGAGACAACTAAAAGACAAGCAGTACAAAGTATATGTCTATCCGTGGAAGAATGGTTAAATAAATTTTGGTATATACACACAATGGAATACTATACAACATTAAAGAATAATAAGGGCATACCAAAGCCCTGGAGGACATTATACTGAATGAAATTAGTAAATCTCAAGAGAACAAATGTTTTATAAAATCATTATTATAAAAATCATGAAAAGGTTTTCATATTAAAAGCCACATTCATTGTTGGTTATTAATGGGGTGAGAGAGGAAATAGAGTAGAGCAGTCCATGGCTAGAGGGTAGACAAGTGTTAATTTGGGTGCAGGAAAGACAATAACAGTAAGAGAGAGTTTGACAAAAAATAATGGACACGGGAAGATACTGGCAGGTTTTCAAGAGTTAAAGGCAATGAGTACATACTGTTAAATACACAAGCCTACAATAAGTGTATTCTACAAATGGAAAGACATACAGGCTGAACAACTTTGGAGGGAGAGTGAGAGTGTACCCATGGATATATAGAGGTTTGATAGAGGATATTTGTATATCTATATGTACCTTTACTGCAAATACATTTGTAATTATGGTGGAGAATGCAGGAGACACATTTATGAAAATGTCTTAGACATAATCAAACATCTTGAGAAAATGAGTCTCTTGGTTTGTGGAATCAGGATCATAGTCTTGGGGGACACCAAGGTCAATTGGTCTAACAGTTCACAAAGACAAGGATTTATATCTTACTTTGTGAGGCACAAGCAGATGGAGTCATAAAAGCTCATAAACAGCCATCTAGGGTATAACTATTGGGTTCTCTCTGCTCATAGAAAAGAAGAATGATGAGACTCAAAAGACCCACGGAAACAGGGAGTCCGGTGGACTAATAGATGATGCAGACCCCAGACTTTACCACCCCTAGAGCAGAAGAACTAGCTGGTGCCTGACTACCATGGCTAACTGCTCTGAAAAGGATCACCTTAGAAAGTTCTGGATGGAGTGGGGGAAATTGTGGAACAAAACTCAAAATTATAAAAGAAACCAGGCTTACTGGTTAGATAGAGATTGGTGGAACCCCCAGGACTATGGGTCTTCATCACCCTGCAGGTCTGAGATTGGACTTATACCTATGGCTTAATTTTCAACCCAAACAACAGGTTGATATAAGGAGCAGTAACACTAGAGACACACACATGTTTTAGGATAGCCAGTGGTTTAAGATGAAAAGGGTAGTATTTACCCAAGGACAGAGTTCAGAAGAGTTAGGAAAGGAGGAAGTGGAACAGGAAACACTCAATGGAAGTAGCCTATGTGATGGTGCATTCAGCAGATTGCAATGAATGAGGTGAAACAAAATGTGTATGAGTTGTGGAACGCAAGCCTGGTTATGTGCTCTGTGAATTTTCCAAGAAGTCACAATAAAATTGGTTAAAAATATGCAATAAGATGTAGATAAAGTTAGGCCGACATGGAGAGAGCACCTTTCTTGCTACATTACAATAACTACATAATTGTTCTATCTGTTTAGGTTCAAGCCTAAGTTGTTACAAAGAGATCCAACAATATAGTAGTGTAAAGAACAAATAAATAGGCATCTCTCTAAAAACATCAACAAAACAAAATAAACACACCAAATGGATTCACTTTTATTAGTGGATGTAAATCAAAACCATGAGATACCACTTCACACTTACTAGAATGACTACAATAATGAAAAGAAAAAAAGATAACAATGAGGATGTGGAGGGACTGGAACTCTTGCTGATAGGATTGTGGAATACCGCTTGACAATTCCTCACAAGATTAACCAAAGAAATATTATAAACCCAAACCCCACTGTCATTGAGTTGATTCCGACTCATAAGGACCTTGTAATTTCTGAGTGTGTGCAGATGAGTTTCAGCTTTCTCCTGTGGAGCAACTGGTGAGTTTGAACTGCTGGCCTTGCAGGTAAATGACTCAATAATACCACTAGGGCTCCTGAGAGTTACCATATAACCCCCCGATTCCACTTCTATGCATATACCCAAGATAGCTCAAAATACATGTTCCTCAATGTTTCCAGTAGCATGCTTTATAAAAGCTCAAAAATGGGCACAACCCAAACATCCATCAATTGAAGATTGAATATACAAAATGTGATAGATCCATACCATGGAATACTTACTGTTCAGCCATAAAAAGGAATTAAGTTCCAATGCATGCTACAACATGGATTAACCTGGAGAACATTATACTACCTGAAAACTGGCAAAAAAGAAAGACTGCATATCATATGATTGAGTTTATATTAAATGTCCAGGAGAGGCAAATTAAAGAGACAAAGTATACTTGTGCCTGTCTAACGCTGAGAGGTGGTTGGGGAAATGGTATAGTGACATCCAATGGGGGATAGAGGCTTTAGGGAGTTGATGAAAATGTTCTAAAATTGTGGTGAAGGCCACCCAACTGTGTGCATATAATAAAACCCATTGAGGTGTGCACATTAAATGGGTGAATTATATGCTATGTGAATTGCATCTCTCTAGATTAAAGAAGCATTCACTAGGCAAGAGCAGTGAAGAGCATGCTGACCCAGGGAAGAAATATGTAAAGGGTATGAAGCATTTGGTGTGACAATGACTGCTCTGCAGAGTGTGGAGCACATAGAAGTGACAGAAGACAGCACAGTAGGCTGTATCACACAATCACACAGACCACGGGAGCCACAACGAGCCAGAAGCTAACATGATCAAGAGAGCGGTTAACAGAAGGACTGGCCTTTAAAAAGATCATTTTATAATGGAGGGTGTGAAGCTGAAGCCAGGTCTGAGCTGAGGCTGTGGGTACCAGCATGGGGAAGAGAGGGGTGCATTCAAGAGCTATGCAAAAGGTCTTATCAAAGAGAAGAGAAATGGTGGTGGTGGTGGGGCGGTGAGAGATCTCTGGGGCAGAAGGGTAGTGCAGGAATGAGTTGGCTTTTGTGTACCCAGCCCCACTCTTGTTGATGACCTATTGAATTAATTCCACCAATATGCACCCCCACCAAGGCTGGGCCCCATGCCAACTGCTAGGATGTAGGAATTTGCCAAAAAAGGTTATTTTCTGTTTTTTTTTTTTGCTGCTTATCTACACAACTATACATCTTTGCTAAAGAATGGTTGTACCCCTCCCCTATGCATCAACAGGCCAGTTTCATTGTTTCTTTGCCAGCCCAGAACCCAATAATTGACTTTCTTATTCTTTGTTAATTTAGTGGCTGTGAAGTGGTATACTTCAGTGTTGTTTCTGTTTGAATAACAAGGCATGAAATGTCTGTAGGTAGTTGGTGTATACTACTTCTCTTCATGGTAACGGCTATGATTATTCTTTAGCTCACTGCCCATGAGGGCTACTCCAAGACTCTCATAGGGAACTGGGACAAAGGCTCTGGCCTCTATATAGATTTTTTTTTCATTTCTTAAGAATACACAGAACATATTTCCAGCTGTGTAGCCAAGACCAGCATGTTCTGCTTCACACCACAGGCAGACTCTGTATTCCGCAGACAGCTCAAGAAGGGCCAAGGAAGTGATAAGTGAAAATTCATCACGACTTCTGGAACTAACTCAAAGGACACACTTGACTGCTGGAGCCTCAGCAGGGTTCAGGCCGATCTCAGCAAAGCAGTTGAAAGATGGAGTCCATCTCAGCAAACACAGCCCTTTCTGGGTAGTCTTCAGAAGAGATCTTACAGCATGGTTGGGGATCATTTGAAAAGTGTTCATATAGAGGAGGGGCAAAGGATTTTGCATGAATCTGATGTCCTTCGTGGCTCCCTGGACGAAAGAGCATTACTTTGGACATATCCCTGAGCAAAGCATGATGAGTGTGCTTGTTATTGCAAGAGTATAGATCAGTGTCTTAAAATTAAAAAAAAAATTGGGGGGGGGGATAATATATTATGCAACAAAAATTTTCCATTTCATGACTTTGTGTCTAGTCAGGGGCATAAATGATGCTCACCATATTGTGCAACCATCATCGCTATCCATTTCCAAGTTTCCCATCACTGTAAACAGAAACAGAAGGCAACGAAAGGGGGATCGTGGGTAAGACGTGCAGCCAGAGTGCGGCAACAAGGGACTCAAATGTAGCCACACTGTGAGGCTGCCATAAGCTCTCTCTGAGTCAGAACCAACGTGGTGACACCTGGCAACAACAACAACAGCAGCTGCAAAACATACCCCCTTTAGTGGGAATGCATTCCCCCTCCCACCAACCTGGGGCAACCACTAATGCACTTTTGTTTATAGGTTTTTGCCAAGTTTAGAGATTGCATGTAAATGAAATCATACAGTAGTTATCCTTTTGTGCCTGTCTTATTTCACTCAATAAAACTTTCCTAAAGGCCACTAGTGGGCTAAACAGTGAGCTGCTACCAAACAGGTTGATGGTTCAAATCCAACAGCTGCTCTGCTATAGAAAAAAAGAGATTATATATTCCTGTAAAGATGCACAATCTCAGAAACTCCATGGAGCAGCTACTCGGGTCTAACTCAGCTCCCTACTTTGGAGGTATTAGTCTCTGAAAACCTTATGTATAGCTTTAAAACCTTGTCAGATACAGAGGCCCTAGCCAATAGAAACAGAATAGTGTTGGAGAAAGTGCTGGCAGGTGGGCTCCTCGGGGGAGATGGCACTCACTATGTGATGGAATAGAAGTTGATTTTTCAGAGTAGAGCTGACCACGGTGACATGAGCTGGATGAAGTCTGTGGAAGTGGAGCCATCAGGATCTCTATTTCCTGATGGGACATGACTGAAGGTAGGGAGAAACAGCTGCAAAAATCTGCTAGTGATCAAAACTTGGAATGTTTGAAGTATAAATTTAGGAAAATTGGAATTCATCAGAAATGAAATGGAATGCATAAAGATCAATATCCTAGGCATTAGTAAGCTGAAATGAACTGGTATTGTGCATTTTTAAAATCAGAAATTCATGTGATTTACTATGCCAGGAATAGCACAATCAAGAGGAATGACCTTGCATTCATTGTCAGAAAGGACATCGCAAAAGCAATTATGAAGTACAATGCTGTCTGTGATCAGATTATTTCTATCTGCTTTCAAGGAAATCCAATCAATACAAATATTTTTCAACTTTATGCACCAACGCAAAAGCTAGTGATGAATAAATTGAAGCGTTTTCCCAACAAGTTCAGTTGGAAATTGATTAAACATACCCTTAAGATGCATTAATAATTACTGGTGATTGGAATGCAAAAGTTGGAAACTAAGAAGAAGAAATAGTAGTTGGAAAATATGGACTTGGTGATCAAAACTAAGCTGGAGATCATGATAGAATTTTGCATAACCAACAACTCGTTCATAGCAAATATAATTTTCAACAATGTGAAAGGTGACTATACCCATGAACTCCTCCATATGGAATAAATAGAAATAAATTTGACTAGATCTGTAGGAAGATGTGATGGAGAAGCTCAATATCAGCAGCTAAAACCAGCCCAGAGGCTGCTATAATCATCCTAAGTACAGGATAACACAAAAGAAAAGTAAAATAAGTCCACAAGCACTGAAATATGATCTTAAGTCTATCCTCCTTAAATTTTAAGAACATCTGAAGAAAATATTTGCTGCACTAAAGACAGAAGAGCAGATGAGCTGTGAGAGGCCATCAAGACCATCATTCATGAAGAAAGCAATCAGTGTTGGTGTCAGAAGAGACTCTGAAACTTGTTCTAATTGTAGAGTATTTAAAACATATGGCAGAAATGATGAAGTCAAAAGCTGAATAGAAAATTTCAAAAGTTCAAGGAGATAAAGAAAAATATTACGATGAAATGTGCAAAGACCTAGATTAGACAACCAAAAGGAAAGAACACACTCAACATATCTTAATCTGAAAGCACTCAAGAAAAAATTAAAGCTTTAATTCGAAATCTTGAAATGTTCTATGGGACAATTACTGAATGATGCAGGAAGCGTCAACAGAAAATGGAAAGAATACACAAAGTCACTGAGCCCAAAAGAACTAGGAAACATTCCACCCTTTCAGGAGGTAGCATATACGCATGAACCAATGATGTTGAAGGAAGAAATTCAAACTGCACCCGAAGCATTATCCAAAAACAAGTCTCCAGGGACTGTTTCAATCATTGTGAATACCAATTGAATTGTTTCAGCAAGGTGATGAATCACTGGAAGTACTCACTCATCTATGGCAGGAAATTTGTAATACAGTCACCTGGGCAACTGCTCAGAAGAGATCATATTGGTACCCATTCCAAAGAAAGGTTACCCAACAGAATGCTCAAACTATAGCACACTATCATTAATATTACATGCAAGTAATTTTGCTTAGGATTATCCAACAACAATTGTAGCAGTACATTGACAGGGAGATATCAGGGGCTCATGGTGGTTGATTCAGAGAGGATGTGGAACAAGGAAATTATTGCTGTTGTCAGATGGATATTGGCTCAAAGCAGAGAAGATTAGAAGGATGTCTACTAGTACTTTTTCTGATTCTACGGAAGCATTCAACTGTGTGCATTATAATAAACCATGGATAGCTTTGAGAAGAATGGGAATTCCAGAGCACTTCAAAGTGTTCACTTGGGGGCTGAGCCCCGGTGGCGTAGTGGTTGTGCGCAGGACTGCGGCCCACTGGGATGGAGGTTTGATTCCAGCTCCACGGAGCAAAGGCTGGGCCTCCTACTCCCACCACCTGAGGGCAGTGATGCCCCCCCCCCAAAACAAAACAAAACAAAACAAAAGAAAAAAAACAAAAGCAATGTGTTCATTTGGAACTTGCACATGGATCAAGAGGTGGCTGTGTGAACGGACCAAAGGAATTCTGCATAGTTTAAAATCAGGAAGGGTGTGCGTCAGGACTATGTTCAGTCACCATACTTATTAAATTTGTCTGCTGAGCAAATCGTCAGAGAAGCTGGATTATATTGGCATCAGGCTTGGAGGAAAGTTCATTAACAACCCAAGACATGCAGATGACATTACCTGAAATACTTGTTCATAAAGACAAAGGATCGTAGCCTTCAGTATGGGTTACAGCTCAAAATAAAACAGGTCCATATCCTCACAACTGGACCAATAAGTGGCATCATGATAAATGGAGAAAAGCTTAAAGTTGTCAAGAATCTTGTCTTGCTTGGATCTGTAATCAATGCTCATGGATGCACGAGTCAAGATCAAGAGATGTATTGCATTAGGTAAACTTGCTGCACAGGAGCTCGTGAGAGCACTGAAGATCAAGGATGCTGCTTTGATTCCTAAGGTGTGCCTGACTCAAGCCATGGTAGTCTTCATTGCGTCATGTGCACGTGAACGTGGGGCACCGAACGAGGAAGACTGGAGAAGAAGAGATCTCTTGAAGTGTGGCGGTGGAGAATATTGAAGGTGCAGTGGATGGATGAAAGGACAAATTGATTTGTTTTGGAAGATGAAAGGCCAGCGTGCTCCTTGGAGGTAACAGTGGTGGGACTTGGTCTTTGTCTTTGACTTTGGGCGTGTTGTCATGAGAGACCGCTCCTTCCAGAGGGACCCCGTGTTTTGTAAAGGGGAGGGACATTGAAAAGAGGAGGACTTTCAATAGATGGATTGTCACCGTGGCTGCAACAGTGGGCTGTAGCCTAGGAACCCTTGTGAGGGTGATGTAGGATGGTGCATAAGGTTGCTATGGGTCACAACTGACTTGATGGAATCTAACAACAAAACAACAACAACAACAACAACAACCAACTCATAGGTTCCTTTGACTAGACTCATTGACAGTTGAGCATGTATTAGCACTTTGTTTCTCTTTATGGTTGAAATGTTAATTGATGCCCTTTTATATTGCACTCTGTGTTGTCTGCTATAAAGTCTTACATATCTTATACATTGCTTTAATAAAAGCCTTTGAATTTCAGGAATTCTAGTATTTGCTTTGTCCCTCTCACTGCCCTGGAGTCGATTTGAACTCCTAGTGACCCAAATAGGATAAGGTAGAGCTGCCCCTGTGTTTCTGAGAGAGCATTGTTTCCCTTTTATAAAGTTTTTGGGCACACAGTCCACATAGCATACCATTCAGCAGTTCAATCATATCAAGAAGAGTTGTACAGTCAGTTACACCATCAATTTTAGAACATTTTTTCTTTCTTGTACTCATTATTTCCCCTTTTCCCCCACCCCTCCTGCCATACCCAAAGAAACTACGAATCCAGTTACTGTCCTGTAGATCGACCTAACGCGGATTTTGCATTCATGACACGTACCCCTCCCCCAAGAACCTCTTGAAAAACAAACACAATAACATTTACAAAACAAAGGAGGAAAACAACAGAAAAAAGTAGAAAATATTAAAAATAGCTAGAAAACTTTAAAATGGGAGATCAGAAAAAAAAGGGAGATCAAATAATAAAGCGTTAAATTTTAACGTCACTAATTTTGCCACAATCCATTTTCTAACATATTTCCCATGATAGTAAGGCTATTCATATTCTGGCCTATGGTCAGAAGGAATTCACTGGAGGCTTAATCCACATGCATTTCCACTTCATTTTTTTTTCTTAACTCAGTCATCTTTTAAATAGGTCAAAAGGGAGATCAAAAAAGATATGGTATTTTAACCTTACTATATCGATCACAATTGTCTTAACATTGCTGTCTTTCCAGTCGCTGGTCAGAGGGACTTCTCTGAAGGCTTAATCCATGTGTGGACCCTGCAAATAGATTTGGGGCTTCTGAGGTCATCCGTAACCTTTTGAAAACCAGCTATTCACAGGTTAAGCTCTGATACGGTCCCTCTCTTTGAATTTGGATTATTTATAATCCTTGGATGACCCAGGTTGGTGTGCTTCTTCCACGTGGACTTAGTGGACTGCTTGTTCTGAGACCCTAACTCTTGATGGGAGTCGAAAGTCTTGTCTTTCTCTCGGGGAACGTCTGGAGGTTTCAGACTGCTGATCTTGTGGTCAATCAAGTTGACCCATTATGTGGGTCAACAGGGACCCATCATGGCACCCAAACTCTGGTGCTTTAGTTTTATAAATACTTGAAAATGGACACCCTGTAGAAGTTCAAGATTATGTCAAGTAGACCCTCCTGGTTAGGGGTGGAGTCAAAACTGTCAGTCAATTTACAGATTACAGCCTGGAGACACCTCCTTGATGTCATAAGCCTTTTGGTAGCAGAGTATGAGACACTGAAGATAATCTCTCTTTCTGTCCCTTTACCTTCCTGCTTGCTAGCATTCTGACCCTGAGAGATGTTGGAACCCTGCCATGTTTCCACTGACTTCAGTCCCATGCAGCTTTGTACCCCTTGGCCTATGATCTTCCTGCATCTTCCTGCATTGTCCTGTCACTATGTGAGTCTGAAGAAGGACTTGAATTTATGGACTGGAGTTAGACTGGACTGGGATGCCTTCTAAATATATAATTACTTGATATAAAGGGTTTTTTTGGGGGATAATTTTATTGAGGGCTCTTACAATTCTCATTACAATCCATACATCAATTAATTTTATCAGGCACATTTGTACATATGTTATCATCATTCTTTTCTAGACAATTAGTTTCTATTGAGCCCTTGGTATGAGCTCCGTTCCCTCCCCACCTTCTAACCCCTTGATAGATTATAAATTATAATTATTTTCATAGCTCACACCGTCCACTGTCTCCCTTCACCCATGGTTTCTGTTGTTCTTTCCTGCTGGAGGGATGTGTGTGGCTGTGTGTCGACATTATGATCAGTTCCCCCTTCCCCACCCACCTTTATCTCTCCCCATCTGGTATCTCTATTTCCATTCCTGCTCCTGAGTTGAGTGTGTTGTGAACTCTTAGCTCTTATTTACACCTGTGCACATGCTCCGGTATAGTCTGAAGTGAGAAATATCATTGGGGTCATGGTAGTGGGGAGTGAGTAAGCCACAAGGAACCAGAGGAATATTATGTGTTTCATTGGTGTTTCACTGCATTTTAGTTGACTCATCCCATCCCTAGGAGCCCTCGGCGGGGGATTTTCCATTGTCTACAGATGGGCTTTGGGTCTCTGCTCCAACCCCTTTGTGAGTTTTGATCGCTTGTTAAGGGTCTTCTGATTCCTCCTACCTGGTCCTGGTGACACCTCATGATTGCACAGGCTGGTGTGCTTCTTCCATGTGGGCTCATTGTTTCTCTGTTGGACGGCCACTTGTTTCACTTTAAGCCTTTAAGACCCCACTCTAATAGCCAGGCATCATCTGCCTTCTTTACCACGTTTACTTATGTACCCATTTTGACCTCAGCAAATGTACCAGGAGGGTGTAAAGATCTTTTTTTTTTTTAAATAAATGTACAAGTGTCAGTGCACTTGTTTCTCTAGACACCCTGACTTAACACACATATATGTCCTTCAATTTGTATAGATTTGATGAAGACTATTTCTTTCCTTTAAAAAAAATCATTTTATTGGGGGCTCTTACAGCTCTTATCACAATCCATCCATCCATCCATCCATTGGGTCTAGCACATTTGTACATATGGTGCCATCATCATTTTCAAAACACTTTCTTCTTGAGCCCTTGGTATCAGCTCCCTTCCCCCGTAACCCCTTCATAAATTCTAAATTATTATTATTTTCATATCTTACACTGTCATCTGCCTTCCTTCACCCACATTTCTGTTGTTTGTCCCTCTGGGAGGTAGAGGTGGGGTTATACATTGATCATTGCAATCAGTTTCCCCTTTCTCTCTCTACCTTTGCTCATCCCTCAAGGTATCACTGCTCCCATTACTGTTCCTGTGGGGTTTATCTGTTCTGGGTTCCTTGTGCCAACAGCAGAAGAATTTCTATACCTGTATTTATATGTGTTGCAAATATATTCATGAACATAGTAGACACACAGTATACAAAGTTATGAAAAATTCTTAACCATAACCAAATACCCCGAGGGCACGAGTTGCTGGCCTGGAGGTTTAGTACGATAATCTCAGAGGACACCATATCAACTGGGGTCATCACATAATTCACAAAGACGTTAATCTACATCCAGTTTTGGTGAGTAGTCACTGGGACCTTAAAAGCTTACAAGAGACCTAAGATGCAGCTATCAGTCTCTCTGTCTAGGACAAAGATAATCAAAGGTCAGAAGAACTAGCTGGTGCCAGACTATCATTGCTGACAACCCAGAAAGGGATCACAATAAAATCTGAGAGAGGGGGAGAATAATGAGGAACAAAACTCAAAGTCATCAAACAAACTAACACACTCTATTCTTATTGGCTTGGTAGAAATGGGGAGAAGTTCCAAGGTTATGACCCTTAGTTCCAAGGTTATGACCCATAGACACAGTTCAAGTCTGGAATTGAACTCACTCCAGTGAGTCCCCTTGATAGTCCTACAGGTTGATTACCAGGGAGGTACCTACTCTTTAGAATGATCAATCACACAAAGTAAAAGAGCAGCATTAGCCTGGGGTAAAAAGCTCAGGAAACAGGAAGCGAGAGGGAAGAAGGGTGAATGGAAATGGAAATGCAAGCATGAAATAGGAAGAGTGCTGTTCCATGGTGGCGATTGGATTCAATGGCCAAAACAAAATGTATGTGGACTGTTAAATGAAAAATATATTTGCTCTATGAATTTTCACTGAAATCATGATTGAAAAACAAAACACAAAACTAAAAATCAAAGTACAGGATGGCTTATAACTTGCATGGAAGATCTTATGCATTTAGCAATTTCTCTTCATATTGGAATGCTGGAGTTCACCTCTGAGAGTTCTTTGCAAATACTGTATTGGGTATGTTTGGGTGTCAGGAATTCCTTTACAAGCGACACTAAGAAGTTTTGTGGGAAAAATGAATTCTTACCTTAACAAAAACCTTCTTCTGCCTTTCTAAATCAAATTCCACTTGCTTTCTATTTTTCAGAAATCACTAAAAATATTTAGTTCATGAAGAGGATAATTTCTGTTTTTTTTTTCCATACTATTGGGGATTTATTTATTTGAAAATGCCCCCACCCTGATATCTCAACTATTTGGGGACTGAGGAAGATGGTATAAAAATAAGCTTTCATTTTGAATGGGAAATCACTCCTTTAATTCTTCAGCTTTGAAAATTGGTTTCATCTGGACTTACTGATCTTAATTAAAAATTTTAAATTGTAGTAACACATAGCAAATTAGAACGATTTGCCATTTAAATAATTTTGTAGCGTATAATTCAGTGATATTAATGACATTCACAATGTTGGACCATCATCACCATGATTATAAAATTTTTATGGTCTGAATCGAATCTCAGTATCCTTTAAACAGCAACTCCCCATGCCCTGCTCCTACCTGAATGGAACCATGGATCTTTTGTACCAGCACTTCCTTTTAGGGGAAGGAGCATTTCAACTGATCATCTTTCCAGTTGTCTAAAATTCTTTTATTGACAATCTATGCTTGCTCAGTTATCTGAAGGCCTCCTATTCTGTACTAGGTCCCTACTTGTACTTAAGACTTTGAGGGGGTATCCCCTCACCAAAACCAAACCAACAACAAAAACAAAACAAAACAAAACTGGATTTTTTTCAAAGCTGTGTATTTAAATTTTTTTAGAAAACAACCTTATCACTTTCAAAGTACTTTCTAATACACTTAATACGTTATCATATCTGCACTCCATTCTTTGGAAACATTTTTTTTTCAAACTCATATGTTTGGATGGATGACAGCATCTCCCTTATTTTTTTTCTTCACCTCTTCTACATTGTCAAATTGCTGTCCTTTCATGTCTCTCTTCATTCGTGGAAACAAAAAGAAGTTGTATGGAGTGAGGTCAGGTGCGTAGGGCAAGAGAGGCATACTGTTTCTTTGCCCCAAACTGGCACACTGAGATGGCCGCATGAGCTGGCACATTGTTGTAGTAGCAAACACAGTCCCATCTGCCACATATCAGATGTTTTTTGTCTCACACTGTTATGCTGTATTTTCAGAACCTCTAATCAGAAAGCTTTATCAACAGTCTGATCTGGTGGAACAAGCTCCCACGGCCACTGCAAGTTGACATTTTTGTATGTTGGGGAAGTTGATGGACATCCAGACGAGGTTTGTCATTAATTGATATTTCACCCTTTCTGAAATGAGAAAACCATTCATGCACTTGAGTTTTTCCCATACTCTGTCTTTGTAAGCTGTGTTCAACATCTCAACTATTTCTGCAGCCCTTTTTCTGAGCAAGAAACTAAATATCACAGCGTCATGCTGTTCTCTTAAATTGGCCATCACAAAAAATGAGGTTGGAGCAAAACTGCTGTGGCAGTCATGTGCTTATGTTAATTTTATGATTGAAATGTAGGGGTGGAGTCTAGCCTGTTAATCTGGACATAGCCATTGAGTAGCCGATGAGGCCTCTATGTGGGCATGGCTTTCACCTGAGACTCCTGGGAAATCTTGCGATATTTCCCCCGTGAAGATGAGAAGCCATCTTCCCCAGTTGTTGGGAGTTAGTTTCAGAGATGATTAGCCACAGGCAACACAGAATGGCGGTGTCTGAGAGGCTGGAGTATTCTGTGGAGAGACCACACGGCTTTGCCCTGATGGAGCTGGACCTCTGAGGCTGGGGCAGCCACATGGAGGCCTCTGCAAGCGATGAGTTGCTTTTGCTACCATGGGATGCTGTTGATGGACCCTGAGCCCTGGAAGTGAGGAGCCATGGGGAGACCCCTGTGGGTGCCAGGACTCTGTACCCACTGACCTGTGACTTCATGAGTCAGAAGGAGACTTTATGGACTGATATCGGGCATATGGGTTAATATCGGACTTGTGACTTTGAGCTGGACTGGGCTGGGATGTTTTCTCAATGTCCTGTTCCTCTTGAATATAAACCCATTCCTTATATCCATACACATGTCCTTGAATTTGTTCCTCTAGTCTACCCGGACTAACTTAACTGCTTTTATGAAAAAATTCACTGTGGCCAAAGAGAACTTCCCCAGGTGATGCCACTGAGTGCACTCACTCACAGTTAAGTTTCTAGATGTTTGCCTAATGAGAAAAATGCTTACTATGAAAGTTCCTCCTTCTGGTTGTATTGGGGTACCCCCTGGTACCCCCTGAATTACATCAACTTCTGCCGCTTCTCTCGTTCACTGAACTCTCTGCTGTGGTGCAGCACTTGTTCATTCCTGACCTTCCTTCTCAAATTATTTTTCATTTGGATCAGTCATGGTGTGGAAAGAGGACAATAATGCATGTGTGTGTGTGGGGGGAACAACCTCTCCCTAAACGCCCTCATGCATAAGTACAAATACATATGTTTCTTGTAAATTTTTCCTCACAAGAGATGTGAAACATACCATTTACAAATAATAATAAAATATATGAGTGCAAAAGAATTGCTGCAAGGGTTCCAGTTCATACATGCATGCATTTATATCCAGCAAAATATATCTGAACATGTCTTTGTGATAGGAGAAAGGCCGCAGGCAATTTCTATCAGCAATACCTTTCTCTTAATTTCATGAGGATGTCTTCTGTAAAAAGGTCCCTTTAGAACAGTGGCCTCTAAAGGGAACTATCTGCCTCTCTAGTTCAATTTAAGGTAGGATGGTCAGCCCAGAAGGTTATGGCAACTGGTTTTTTTTTTAAATTTTCAAGAGGTTATCTTGATAAATTTTCCCAGCGGACATGGGGTGATCATGGGGATTTATAATGATTAAGTTTTAAGAAAACAAGAAGTGTCTTTATGAGAAAAAAGACTGGGAAAGTTACACTGGGGCTTTTCCCACCCCCATCACAAAGTACCTGCTCATTTTTTGAGGTTATTAAAAACTCAGGATTTCTGAAACCTTACTCCATCTGCCCTAAATTGTGATCTTGCTACCTGACTTCTTTTTTGTCTCTCAAAGTCAAAGAACTTTGAGAAGGAACACAATTTGCGTACCTTGAAAATGTTTAAACTGACATTTGGATGTGATGTAAATCAGAGTTCAGAATTCCTCAGGGTCAACTTAGATGGAGAGAGAGGGAGAAAGAGAGAAACACTGCTTTCAGAAGTATATAGACCTACATGAAGCATATAACAAAAAGCAATAGCTTCACACCTTGAAAAATGTTAAAATAAAGGTTGCCATACTTTTGTAACAGTACCCAATGATCTATGTCATAAATTCCACAGTCAATTGAGTTTTTGCTAAACTATGTCTGTAGCCAACCTAAGGCTATAATTCAACCATGACTTTATAAACAGAGTCATCTTCATCTTCTTTCTCTAATACATTTATTATTATTAAATCTGTTACATCAGTTGCCAAACTATTCTCTCCTGCATGCAAATCATTTAATAAACTGAAGTCTTTCAGCATCAGTACTATGTATTTTATAACTTCATTCAGTGATGTGAATAACTTCGTTGCAGAGTTGGATAAGATTCAAATATTGGAAGAATATTTTCTCAAATCTCTGTGCTATTTATAATGTAGTGGCTACAGATGCGGTCCACTTTTATGTTTCATTTGCATTTTTCCCATCACTATTTTAAGTCTAGGTAATCAACAAAACAAAAAAACCAAGCCATGGTTGGTTTCAAGATAAAATGAGATGTCACTGAGCATGGCATTGGGAAAGGAGTTGTAGACAGTAACAGAGACGTTTGCAGTTTTTTCACCATGTTGATACAATAAACATAAACCCAAGAGTGTAGGTGGTAGCAAAATATAATAAAATAATTAAGAAATTATTAGTTTTGAGCATATATTACCTTTGTTTGTAATAATATTTATCCAAATCTACTTGTGGATAATCCAAGTTTTTTAGCAATGTTAAATGCAGTTTTTTGTGGTAAAATTAGGAGCCTCAGCTGATTTTTGGTTTGGCTTATGCTCAAGTATATCCAGTATTTACTTGATTGATATAAGTTTATTTTAAAGGGGAGCCCCCAGGTAACACAGTTAACTGCTCAACTAGTAACCAGAGGGTTGAAGGTTCAGACCCACCCGGGAGCACTTTAGAAAACACACCTGGTGAACTGCTTCCCCCAAAGTTATAATCTTGAAAACCCTATGGAACACATTTCTAGTCTGATGCACATGGGGTCACGATGAGTCGGAATTAACTCTATGGCAACTAGCAAAAAATTTAAAGAATGATTATGTTTGATCATTGGTTCATGTAACTCATGAAAGACTAACAGTGGGCTTGTGTAAGCAGTATAATCCAGCTCCAATCGCATGCTGAGGGAGGTTGATAGACTGAGCATCCTGGTGAGGACTTTCACTGGTACCCCTGACTTCATGAAGAAGGTACTGAAGGACACTTAGGTTAGTGAAGCGGACACATTATGAGGTTGTTAGGTGCCATTGAATGCGCCCCAACCCTTAACTACCCAGTGCACACCAGAAGGAAACACTGCTGCGTCCTGTGCTGTCCTCACACTTGTTCCTATTTCTGTGCCCTTTGACGCAGCTGCCATGCCAGTCCATCTGGTTGAGGGCCTTCCTCTTTTTGCTGCCCTCCCATTCTGCCAAGCACGATGCTCTTCTCCAGGGACTGGTCTCTCCCCCAGATATCTAAAGTATGTAAGACAAAGTCTTGCCATCCTTGTCTCTAAGAAGGATTTTGGCCTTCCTCCTTCCAGTGCAGATCAGTTAATCCTTACTTTCAAAATTTTACTCTAGCATCATAATTTAAGTACATTTATTTTTCTCTGGTTTTCCTTCAATGCCCAACTTTCACATGCATGTGATATAATGGAGAATATCATGGTAAGACACACCTTAGTCCTCAAAGTAATGTCCTCGCTCTTTAATATTCTAAAGAGATCTTTTGCAGTAGAATTAACTACCTAATGCAATACATCTTTTTATTTTTTATTGGGTGCTTATACAACTCTTATCACAATCCATCCATCCATCCATCCATCCATCCATCCATCCATCCATCTATCCATCCATCCATTGTGTCAATCATATTTGTACATTTGTTGCCATGATTATTCTCAAAACATCTGTTTCTACTGGAGCCCTTGGTATCAGCTCCTCATCCCCCCCCCCATGAACTCTTGATAATTTATAAATTATTATTATTTTGAAATATCTTACACTGTCCAACATCTTCCTTCACTGATTTTTCTGTTGTCCATCCCTCAGGGGGCAGTTTATAGGTAGACCCTTGTAATCGGTTCACCCTTTCTACCCACCTTCCCTCCACCCTCCTGGTGTCGCCACTCTCAGCTTGCTTCCGAAGGGTTCATCTGTCCTGGATTCCCTGTGTTTCCAGTTTCTATATGTACCAGTGTACATCCTCTGGTCTAGCCGAATTTGTAAGGTAGAATTGTGATCATGATAGTGGATGAGGGTGTGGTGGGGAGAAGCATTAAAGAACCTGAGGAAAGTTGTATGTTTGTTTCATCAATGCTCTACCTCACTCTGACTGGCTCGTCTCTCCCCCGTTACCCTACTGTAAGGGGATGTCCAGTTGCCTACAGATGGGCCTTGGGTCTCCACTCTGCACTCCCCCTCATCCAAATGATAGGATTCTTTGATGCCTGATATCTGATCCCTTCGACAGCTCATAATCACACAGACTGGTGTGTTTCTTCCAGCAGCACATCTTTGGTCTCTTGACTGCGGCTTCCAGGGACATGGATTATGGGTCCAAGTGAAACCAAAGTCTTGTTTTCCTCATTTAACATGTTATTACCTATTGGTTCAGTCGTGAGGATTTTGGTCTTCCATACGTTGAGTTGTCATCTATACTGAAAGCTATAATCCCTGATCTTCAGCAAATGCTTCAATTCCTCATTTCAAGCAAGCAAGTTTGTGTCATCTACATACAGAAGGTTGTTAATAAGACTTCCCCTAATCCTGATGCCACACTCTTCTTCATAGGATAAAGTTTATCTGATAATTTGCTTAGCATCTAGATTGAATGATTATGGTGAGAGGAGACAACCCTGACACATACCTTTCCTGATTTTAAACCATGCAATGTCCCCTTGTTGTGATCAACTGCCTCTTGATCCATGTATAAGTTCCGAATAAACACAATGAAGCGTTCTGGAATTCCCATTCTTCTCAAGGTTACCCATAGTTTATTAAGGCCCACACAATTGAATACCTTTGCATAGTCAAGGAAGCACAAAAATATCTTTCTGGTACTCTCTGACTTGAACCGAGATCCATTTTACAGCAACAGTGATATCCCTGGATCCACATCCTTGCTCAATCAGGCTTGAATTGACATTTCTTTGTCATTGCAGTGCTTCAACTATGGTTGGATGATTTTAAGGGAAATTTTACTTGTGTGTGGTATCAATGATATCCTTTTATAGTGTGAGCCTTCTGTTGGGCCATTTTTGTCTGTAATGGACACAAATATGGATCTCTTGCAGTTTGTTGACCAAATAGCTGTTTTCCAAATTTCCATAGCTTAGTGAGGGCGCGCAGTGCTTCTTCAGCTTTCTGAGGCATTTCAATGGAATATCTGTCAGTTCCAATTCCTGAAGCCTGGTTTGTGTCTAACTCATTCAGTGCGATTTGAAGCATGCATGACCCAAAAGGTTCAGTGGAAGATCAGAACGAGTTACATAGAATAAAGTGAGTGTAATAGGTTAAAATTGGAGGAGTGCTGTGGTAGGATTGTATCCTTTTATCACACTTATTCAGTCTGTGTGGTTGTTGTTGTCAGGTACCATCAAGTTGGTTCTGATCCATAGTGACCCTGTGTACAACAGAATAAAACACTGCGCAGTCCTGTGTCATCCTCACAGTTGGTATGTTTCCTCTCATGTGGCAGCCACTGTGTCACTTCAGCTTGTGGAGGGCCTTCCTCTTTTATGCTGCCCTGATACACAAAGCAGGGTCCTTCTTCAGGGACTAGTCTCTCCAGACAGCATGTCCAAAGTTTGAGAGGCTGTCTCACCATCCTTGCTCCTCTAAAAGTATTCTGGATGCCCTTCTTTCAAGACAGGCCTGTTTCTTCTTTTGTCAGTCAATGATATTTTTACCCAAAGTTTGACTCCCCATGGCCTGAGATAATGACAATCAAGAAAGTCTAAGGAGGGGGCTCACATAAGAAGCCCCTGTTTCATAGTGCATGTCCCCCATTACCATAACCTCTCTTATACAGGCCAGTGCCCAGAATTCTCTGCCTCATGATGCCTTTTTGTCGAGACTCCTTATAAACTTCCCTTGTGTCTTTCTTTGGAGAGGTAGTCTGCATTGCCTCAGGGCCCTCCCTCATCTTCACTCCCTTGCAAGGTGCTCTTTTTTTTTAATCTTTGCTTGGGTGGAACCCTGCCTTCCTGCTTTGCTATTCTTACTTAGGAGGGAGAGAACCTTCCATTGGAGACACTGTCTGATGATATAGGCCTAAGGGACTCCAAGTCATCCCAGGCCTTTGGGGCTGGCCTTGGGTGAGTGCTGCCTTGCAGCTCTTGGTCAGCACACTTGTGGGGTAAGCAGTGGGTTCTTAGGGTGGGTGGACACCAGGTATAGGCGCCAGTGCCTCTGCTGTTACATTTGTGTGAACGTGACTTTCATCTACGGTTCTAGGCTTGGCATGACTATGATATTGTCCCTGGGGCTCAGAGGCAGCTCTGTTTGTGAATGGAATATCACAAAGTTCTCTAAAACAAAACAAAGAAGAAAACCTCTCACCAACCAAAAGCACCAGTTTAGGGTGCTGCTGGTTTTCATCAAAGGAAATTGAAAGGTAACCAGATTAGGAACAAAGGCGGGGGGGTTGTCTCCACTGAATGTTGATGCTAATTGAAAATTAGCTGTCCATGCCACAATAAAGGGGTTGGAAAAAATCCGGCACACTAATTAGACACCTATGGGAAAACCCAAAGGTGAGCATGCTCAGATCAATCACAAGTTATGTAGGTCCAGGTGAAGGGAAAACTGGGCCCACACACAGCCCCAGGCACATGACATCACACAGGTGAGCCTAAACTCAGCCAATAAGGTTGGCCGATACCCTCAACCGTCCTTCCCCATCTAGTTGAGATAGGAGTGGATAAAGGCAGGCTGTGGGCAGGTAGCCCAGTGCACTCTAGCAGGTTGGAGGTGGGGGTGCACAAATGCTGCCCAGGCCCTAGGGCTGAGCCCCCTCTCAGGCCTCTCTCTTAAGGCGCTATCTTGGGATTTTCTGCTTGTGGCAGTTACAAAAGCTCCTGTTAACTTGCATCTAGCCTGTCAATCAGGTCATAGCCAATGATGCTGCTGTGTGGGTATGGCCTTCTCTTACAGATTCTGAGAACTCCCCTTTTCTTTCCTGGAGGTGGGATACACTTTCTACCCAGACCTGGCTTCTGAAGTCAATAAGCTACGCTGATGACAGCCAGAACCAGCATCAAGATGCTTCCACAGACTTTTCACCCACTGGTCTGTGATTTTCCTGCTTTTGATATCATTTCATGTGCTGTGTGAATCTGTAGAAATTATGGACTAGTATTGAACATTTGGAATAATATCGAATTTATGGACTTGATTTGGACTGGGCTGGGATGTTTCCTTAATACACAATTACTCTTTGATGTAAAACTCTCTCTTATACACATGTGATTGTCTCTGGACTTGTTTCTCTAGTCAACCTGTATGGTAGTCACCTAATCTTGTATCAATTTGAGGATTAAGAGTATAGCAGTGAAGTCTAGTCTGTCAATCTGGAGATAGCCTCTGTGTGGGTGTGACCTTCTGAGAATTCGAGGAAATCCAGTATTCCTTCTTGGAGGTGGGAGACAACTCCCTCTCTCTCTTCTGACTTCCCTGGGAGACAATGCAGCTGACAAGACATATGGAACCACCCTTGTTCCCTGAGCTGAACAAGTCACCTAGATGCAATCAGACCTCTGAAGCCAGAGAAGTCATAGAGAGAAACCTGCCAGTGCTGAGATATTTACAATACTGCTGGATCCAAAGGTCTTCTACCCACTGGCTTGTGATTATTCTGCATTTGGCTTCGTTGCATATGTTTCGTAAGTCTGAAGAGGACTTTATAGATTGGTATTGGACATATGGGCTAATACCAGACTTATGGCCTTGGACTGGACTGGGTTGGGATGTTTTCTTAATGTAGAATTACCCTTTATATAAAAACTCTTATATACATATATGTGTCTCCATGAATTTGTTTCTCTAGTCTACCCAGACTAACACAACCCGTATCACACATTATGTATCAAGCCAGGACGGGCCCTTCTCATGAAGATTCTGGGACTGCCTGGTAGGAGGGCACATTTTGTCTGCTACACATTCCTGCTGATAAGCCACATGGAGCTATGCTGATGGCAGCCAGAGCTCTGGAGCTGGAAGGACCACATGGAGACCCACGCCATCCCTGAGATGCTTCCACCACCACTGGATCCACAAGATTTTCCACCTCCTGGCCTGTGATCTTCCTGCATTTGGCATCATTGCATGCATTTCTTGAGTCTAAAGAGGACTTTATAGACTGGCATCAGACACATGGACTAAGATCTGACTTGTGGACTTCATCTGCACTGGGCTAGGCTGGTTTCTTAATGGTACTCTTTAATATAAAGCTCACCCTTACACCCATGAGTGTTCCTGGATTTGTTTCTTTAGTCGACCCAGACTAACACTCTGTTCTTGGCTCCCCACACAGGTTCTGTGCTCCTTCCTGTTCTGGTATTCCTTCCATGTGCTTTTCTGAGCTTCCCTGAATTGGTCATTTTCAGTCGTGAACTTTCCCATGGCAACTCCACGCTGTGTTACCCTGCATGCCTTCCAGAGAGAGCGTGCACTTTTGGAGAGTGTGGTGCTTGACACTTATCTTACCTTCATAAAGGATTTGAATTTACAAAATTTCTGTGAATTCTTTCATCGTTGCAAAGCAGTAACCAACGTAAACCACCCCCAGAAATCTAACAAAATGAGATTCTTTATCCTTTCTGTTGTCTCTGCAGTCAAGGGGTACCATGGATGAAGGACAAAGTCTCTGGGGAGAGAGAAAGTCAGAACTGAGAGTCCAGGAGTGGGAAAGAGACTCCATGTGGATATAGAACTGGTAGGTAGACAGTCATAGGACTGGAGAGAGGATCAGGGAGTAAGAGACAAGTATCTTTGATGGGGGTCGGTAGGGAGGTGGGGGTGATCTGGTAAGTATAAGACTGGGCAATGTCATTGGGTAAGGTGAATTTTACAGCTGCAGACTTCAGAGCAGTGAGCGGGAAAAGGAGGAACAAGAAGTTGTCATGAGAACCAGGAGGATCCAGTGGTCTTAGGACGAAAGGAGGAAAAATGAAGTGAGTCTCGAGGAAGATGAGGGAAGAGTTAGGCAGGGTGCGCAGCTCATCACAGGAATGAGGCAAGGAGGTTGCTGAGACAGTGTCACGGATCGAAGGGCATCCTTCAAAAATACACGTCGGCTTGGCCGGGCCATTATTCTCAGTGTTTTTTCCAGGAATGTAATGATGCGGTGTGGCAGTTACACAATCCTCCCTAATGATGTGACCTGATGTCGTAAACCAATAAAGAGAGTAAGGATGAGAGTCAACCCCCTTAACCCTGCTACAGCCCTGATCTGATGGCAGGAGAGTGCTCTCAGAGGGTGGCCTGCAAGATCTTTTCTCTTATACAAGGGACAAGGTGAGGGAAGTGAGCAGAGAGTCAGTAAATGAATGACACAATCCATAGAATTAGCTTATGCCCCAGGCGGATGATTTCTAATGTTCTCTTTCACAAAATGAAGGCATCATTTCATAAAATTATGTCTCTACAGTGAACCCCAGCTGAGCACAGATCATAGATACATGAAGAGCTTTTAAGCTCACACTGAATTCCAGTTGCAGTCAAAGAACAATTAGTTCTTGGGACATGGCCCTGCTCAATGCTCACCCTCCTGAAGATATCATTGCAGATAGGGGTTCCATAGCAAAGAGGAGTGAAGAGACCACATGGTGCCTGGCTATCAGAAAAAAAATGTCGTCTGGGGTCTTAAAAGCTTATCTTAAAACACTCAGCTATCTAAGTGAGATGTCAACCAAGTCTACAGGAAAGGAGCACAACCGTCTGTGTGAGCCAAGGATTGTAAGCAATCATATCTACACCCAATGGAGAGAATGGGACCAGAGCTTACATTGTGAACACCCAGTTAACAAAGGATGGTGGATGCCAGTGGGAGCCCTCAAAAATCCACTTTCAGGACCTCCACAGGGGTTAAACCTTGGGTGAATTCCTCTGACCCTAGTCAAGGAAAGAGGAATGCACCCAGAGAGCATTGTAAAGTTGACTATGGCTGATGTAGTTAGGCTAAAAGGTAATAGCTTGTTCTTTGATCTTCCTGGTGACCCATGTTCAAATTGTTTCTTATTTTAGTATTTCCTGCTTTCTCTTTGATTAAGGTTTTCTATGCTCTGTTTAGTCATTGTTGTTGATTTTTTTGTTTGCCTTCTGTTTGTTTTTTGTATACTCTTTTTGTATATGAAATCCAGGATAGCATCCATCAAAACTACATATCAGTTTGGCCAGGCCATTATTCTCAGTGGATAGGAGGATCTAATAGAGACAGTAACTGGATTAATGATTACCAAGGGGGCATGGCAAGGGACCCTGGCTGAGGTGGGGAGAGGGGGTGAAGTGCAGAATGGGGACCTATCAACCATGAGTATGTGAAGAAAATATTCTGAATTGATTGTGGTGATGATGGAACAAATCTTAATATGACTGAATGATTAAATTATGTGATATGTAAAGCAATGTCAATAAAACTATTGAAAATAAAATATAATATACAAGCAAAAATATTTGATTTATATGTGTATAAAGAATAATCATGCTAGATATATTAGACTGTGTAAGTTATGTCGATAAAAATGAGGAGCTGATACCAAGGGCCTAAGTAGAGAGCAAATTTTTGAGAACGATGAGGGCAATAAGTGTACAAATGTGCCTGACAGACAATGGATGTTTGTATGCGTTATGATAAGAGTTGTATGAGCCCTCAATAAAATGATAAAAAACTCAAAACACCCTTTTATTAAAAAAACACACACTCATACTAAATGCATAAAAGAAAGAAGAGCTAGGATTGCAGTGCATCCTTTGGACCTGGGGTCACTGTACTTAGAAACACCTAGACTTAGGGGAAAATTGATGCCAAGGTGCGTGGTGATCTCCAAGGAATGCTGGGTCTACAGTTGCCCAAAACTGACAAGGGCCTTTCTCCTGAGCCAACCAAGAGAGAAAGCTTTCCCCAGGGTCCAGCACTCTGAGTTTGGACTTTCAGCCTCCTAAACCGCAGGAAGGAATTTCTGTTTGTCAAAGCCATCCGCTTGGGCTAGTTCTGTTATAGCAACACTAGGGCATCGAGACAGATGGGGAAGAAAAATCAGATGCCCTGGCCTTGCTCCTGACTCCTGATGACCCCAGGAGTGTCAGAGTGGAGCTGTGCTCTGTAAAGTTTTCCATGGCTGGGATCTCCTGGAAATAGACCTTCAGGTCTTCTTCCAAGTTGCATCTGGGTGGTTTCAAACCATGAACCTTTCCATTAGTAGTGCGGGTTTATTAAGGATCTTTAAGGACCTGAGCAAGGTCTAGGGCAGAGGTGCAGCAGAAAACTATGGCAGGAAACTCTGTCTTGCGCATGCGTGGGACTGGCAGGTTTGAGTTTCAGAGCCTTTGAGAAGTCTGGAAGTAGTGCATAGGCCCTGCTTTCTACTGAGCTCTTCCCAGGAACTGAGTTTTGCTTAGTCCTTTTGTCAGCCTTTCACTGCCTATCTTAGCTAGCCTAACATTCACGGGCATGCTGGGGCTGGTCTGGACAATTTGGGGGCCCTGCCTCAATTTCTAGTCTCACATGTACACAGTCCCCTGTGTGGGTCAAGTCCAGATTATGCCTGGCCTTGGAAGGAGTCAGCGGGCTAGAGGAACCCCGAGGGCCCAGACAGGCAAATTCAGAACAGGTGGGTAAGAGTCCCTTGAGGGCAGTGTTGAAGACCACCCGCCTTGACTCCCCCCTCCTCCTCTGTGTCTCTGCTCAGCTGCCCGGCCAAGTTCTGTGCCCTCCGAGTATTTGTTGGAGTGTTTGTTGTTCACATTCCTCCGATGGATTTATTTGCTCTAATTTGCATAAGAAATACCACGCTCCCAGTTCTAATGAGCAGGCCCATCTGGCAGCTCAGGCCTCTTCTCCTGTGCTTGGCTCAGCCAGGAGCCACTATAATTAGGTTGTTCCCTTCCAGGATTGAAGAAGGGCTGTCCCAAGCAGGCTCTGCACAGTGCCGGGACAGGCTCCTGCCAGTAGCCAGAGCTGGCACCTGGGCTCCAGTAGTGTCACCTGGGTACCCATCTGTGGGGCCCAGTGGACTGTCCTTGACTGAGTAGAATTGGCTATGCTCCAAGAAGGAGTTTCATAATCACACTGCAAAATCAAGCCAGAAGGAGCATCAGCGTTAGCTACCTGGTTAGCTTGTTCCTGCTGGAAGCACCCAGATCCTGCAATGTGCCATCTCAGGAGGCCTCTGTAAACAGTCAGTCGTGGACAGTCATTCTTTGCTGTCAGGCCAGAGGTGAAACCACAGAGAATGTGCTTAAGCCTCTCAGTTATCAACCCACCCATTCATCTACCCTTCCCCCCACATCCATCCACAACTGCAATCTATAAACTCATACTGAGTCTCCTCAGGACTCAGGAGGAAGGTGCCCTATTCCTGTGGGGCTGGGCTTACACACAGCCATAGTTGCTTGACCAAGGACTGGCCAGACAAGAGATGTCGAGAAACGGTGTCAGAAGAACCCTGTGATGGACTTGGGCTGGTTGGGCCACGTCCATGCCCCATATGTCTCATCTGTCCACTCTGCATCTGTTCCAGCATCTTCTTTGAGGCTTCCCTCAACTGTGCTGTTCTGTCTCTATCCTACCCCTTCACTAACCCCAACAAGCAGCTCTTGCTGTGTATGCTGACAGAGCACGCCTAGCCCCAAGAAATCTCATGTCTACTAGGACTTGTCTTTGAGCTGATTCAGAATCGTGGTGATCCCATGAGGGTCAGATAGGACTTTTGTTCCATAGAGTTTTCAGTGGCTAACTTTCCAGAAGTTGGACCGAACGAAGCCTTACTTCTGAGGTCCCTTTCAGTGGACTCCAACCGCCAATCTTTTGGTTAGCTGCCAAGCTAACCTATCATTTGCTTTTCCCAAGGACGTCTTCATTTCAAGTCAAAAATACCCCAAACCAAACTTGCTGCTATTGGAGTTGATGCTGGCGCATAGTGACCCAATAGGGTAGAAGAACTGAGTTTCAGAGACTGTGATTCTTTATGAGAACAGGAAGCCCAGTCTTGCTCCCGAGGAGCATCTGGTGCTTTTGAACTGCTGACCTTGCAGTTAGAGCCTGGTTACTCCATTAGGGTTCCTCATTTCGAACAGTTGGGGAAAAAGTGAGGCAATTAGACAGACTGTCGCCAGGAAGAGGAAAGAGAATTCTAAACATTCCAGGAGAGGGGTGGAGAATGAGGAGAACATCCATTCGGGAAGGTGGCAGCGGACAGAACCCAGAACGCCGGCTTGCATTTCTGGGTCGCTTTGCTTTCGGAACGCTCAGGGAACTGGTCAGTTAGAAGGGATCGTGTGCTAAGTCCAAGGGCGTGTTTGCTAAGTTATCAACTGGCAGCTGGAGGCCTCTCTTGATGGGAGAGTCTGCGGGGCAGCATTGATAAGGGAGCTTTGGATGTCAGAGGGAGGGAGTGGTGTCTGGACCTCGGGGACTAGAGTTTGGAGGGAAGAGCAAGCATTCTGGGGACGAGAGGCTGGAGAAGTGACTGGTGATAAAGAGTTTGTGTTTCTTCTGACCCAGCTCTCTGTAGTTTTAAAAATCAAGCTATGCCGTAAAAAATCATCTAAGATGCTGGTTGCTAGGTTACTTGTGCCAACATGGCATCTGTAACAAGAAACAACGTGTAGCCTGTCAATCTGGTTGCAACCAGGTGATGTCCCACAGAGGTGTGGCCTCAATTTAAAATGACTCTGTGGAGGTCAGTTTCTTCCTTTCTCTCTCTCCTGGTCGGTCACACCGGTGCACCGCCTAGTCCAGCTGGTCTGCCTCATCACATGTGCTGGGGGCTGTGTCTTAAGCCTTGCCACCTTGCTGGGCCCCCGGAGGACAGCCTCACCGTTCGGTGCTTCAACACTGCCCACTGCCTGGGGGCCGATTCCACGTGTCTAGCTACGCCTCCAATTGCCTCACCCCCAGCCAGCCACCTCCCATCACTGCGCCGTGAGGTTCCATTGTGACGACGCTGCCACACGGGGCTGCTGTGTGGCATTCCCCCATTCCCCCATTCCACTTTGTCCCCTCGTTTTCCTATTTCCTGCTTCCTTGGCCTCTCAGTCTCGTGGCTGTGTGAGTTGGAAAGATGCTCAGTCCCTAACTGACGTTCGAGAGTGAGTCGGACTGAGCTCTCTGCTGTGTGGACTCCGTTGCTGTGATAATTCCTTTTCCCTCTACAAATTTATCCACTCAAAAATAATCACATGTGTCCTGAGTTTCCTTCTCTAGAGAACATGCTCTAATACAGGCACTTAAACAAATAGCTCAGATATCTATCTATCTATCTATCTATCTATCTATCTATCTATCTATCTATGATTGTGTGTTTGCACTGCATGTGTAGACTGCTAGAAATGAGGCCTTCATCTGCTCAATGGCGTCTGCCACTCATGGGTGCTAGGTTCACGTACTCTGAATAAGCCAGACAAACAGTCATGGTGCCCTCGAAGGAAAAGCCATTGCTATTATTTATAGAAGGCAAACAATTGGAGCAGAACTGCGTGCAGTGAACTGGTCCTGTTGCCCCTACATGCACTTCACTTTGTGGAAGAGGGACACACTCATGTCTCAAAGGAGAAACCCTAGTTCATCCTCCCCTCAGATGCCCAAGCCCATCTTTGGGTTGTGTCGCAGGTGCATTGTGGCCCAGGTCAGTTCACTTCACAGCTCCCTCCGGCCATATTCTGTCTGTTCTGCTGATGAACCTCACTGGACACGACCCTCCAACCCACTGTGGGTACCCACCTGTGCTGGTAACTTCATAGCCAAGGTGGCTCAGTTTCTGTCTAATTAGCCAACTTAAACAATCATTTTATTGGGGTTCATATAACTCTTATCACAATCCATATCTCCATCCATTGTGCCAAGCACATTTAAAAAATCATTTTATTGGGGGCTCATCCAACTCATCGCAATCAATATATACATCAGTTGTATGCAGACCACATTTGTACATTTGTTGCCATGATCATTTTCAAAACATCCTCCTCTATTTAGGCTCTTGGTATCAGCTCCCCATATTTCCCCTCCCTTTGCATGCTCCCTCATTCACAAACCCTTAATAATGTACAAATGTTCATTATTTTGTCATATCACACACTGTCTGATGTGTCCTTTCACTCCCTTCCCTGTTGTCTGTACCCCTGGGAGGAGGTTAAAAGTGGATCCCTGAAATTGGTTCCCCCTTTCTACTCCATCTTCCCTCCACCCTCCTGGAATCACCACTCTCATCACTGGTCTTGAAGGGTTCATCTATCCTGAATTCCCCATGTTTCTGGCTCCAGTGTCCATTCCCTGGTCTAGCTGGATTTGTAAGGTAGAATTGGGATCATGATTGGGAGGTGGGGGGGAGTCAGGGAAGCATTTAAGAACTAGAGGAAGGCTGCATATTTCATTGTTGCTACACTGTACCTTGACTGGCTCCTCTCCTCAAGCACATTTATACCTTTGTTGCCAAAATGATCTTCAAAACATTTTCTTCCTACTTTAGCCCTTGGTATCAGCTCCTCATATTTTCCCCTTCCTGCCCCTCCCTCACAAACCCGTGAGAATTTCTAAATTATTTTTTCATGTCTTACCCTGTCTGCTGTTTCTCTTCACCTACTTTTCTGTTGTCTGTCCCCTGGGGAGGGGGTTATGTGAAGATCATTGTGATGGGTTCCCTCTTTCTTCCCCACCTTCTCCTTCCCCTTCTGATATCACTACGCTCATTATTGGTCCGAGGGATTTATCTGTCTTGGATTCCCTCTGTTCCAGCTTTTATCTGTACCAGTGTACATCTTCTGGTCTAGCCGGACTTGTAAGGTCGAATTCAGATCATGATCGTGGGTTTGGGGGAGTAAGCATTGGAGAGCAAATCAATCTACTTTTGACTCATCTGTCGAAGTCACTTCTCTTGGTCTGTGGCCTGTATTATATATAATTCCTTTTTCTTGAGCTAGAAGGTTCAAAGTGCATGAACTTCATATCCAAGGATGTGTTCTGTTCCCAGTTTCTGAAGATTATGAGGTCCCCCAAAACCTCTGTTGTGACTGATCTCTCATGTAGAGAAATGCCCCATTAATCTCAAGGCATAGGCCTCTCAGCGGAACCTCAAAATGACCAAATACTCTAGCAGGACCACAAGCCCCTCAGTCAGTTTCTGTGGTAAGTGAAAAGCTCTGATGACAGTGGTTAAAACACTAGGAAGCTAGCCAAAAGGCTGGTGGTTCAACCCCACTAGCTGCTCTGCAGGAGAAAGATATGACAATCTGCTCTGTAAAGATTTACAACCATGCAAATCTTATGGGGTAGTTTGACTCTGCCCTATATAGGATCACTGTGGGTCAGAAAGAGCTCAGCAATGTTTGGGTTGTCTGACTAGTCCAAAGGCCAGTCATTCCACCAGACCAGCAAATCATTCTGAAAGAATTACAAAGCCGGGCTGAGCCCCGGGGGCGTAGTGGTTGTGCGCGGGACTGCGGCCCACTGGGACGGAGGTTCAATTCCAGCAGTGGGGCTGGGCCTCCTACTCCCACCACCGGAGAGCAGTGATGCCCAAAAACAAAAACAAAAACAAACAAACAAAAAAAGAATTACAAAGCCAAGGCCAGAAGGCCAGGTAAAGAAACTGACTGCAAGAATCTTCTCAGAATTCTGTGTGGGGGGTAGTGGTAGGTCAGTGGGGGGGTTCTTTTCCCACATGCTGAAGACCAGGGTTTGATTCCCAGCATGGGCACTGTGACAGATCATGTGATGTCACCTTGAAGACATATAAAACTGTAAGGACAGTAGGAAACCTGTGAATTAGGTGCCTCCTTATGGGGATGATCTTCCTCTAGGGAGGACCCTAGGACCTCCCCCATCCACCCCAAACTTGTTCTCTCTCTGTCTTCCTGCTGACTGGCCACCCTGAGAGCTGCTGCAGCCCTGCCATGCTTCCAACAACCTCGGATCCACACGACTTTGCACCCGCCAACCTGTGATCTTCCTGCATTCCACATCATTGCATGTGCCTGCCTGTGCCTTATGGACTAGCATTGGACTTAGGGATTTGAGTTAGACTGGGGCTAGGATGGTTTGTCGATACGCAATTACTTGCCATGAAGCGCTTTCTTACACAGATATGAGAGTTACTAGATTTGCTTCTCTAGTCAACCCGGCCTACCACAGCACTTGCGCGCAACCGCGTCCCATCTGGTAGCAGAGACATGTGTGCTGCTATAATGCTGATCGGCTTTCCGGAGATATTTTTGAATAGTTTTCTACAGTGGTAGCCTCCATTTACATACTTGCCAGCAGTCCATGAAGATTCCAAGTGCTCTACGACTCCATTCCCATGTGGTCCGGGGAGACTTTCAGTCTAGCCTTTCTTCAGTGGCATACTCGCATCTCAGTGTGGTTTCAATTTGCATTTCTCGGGTGCATAATGAGACTGAGCCATTTTTCCTATGTCGACTGGCCATCTGGATCTCCTTCTCTGTGAAGGACCCTTCAAGGCACTTGCCCATCTTTCCTTTCCTTTTTTTCCCCCCTGAAACTGCCTTGTCATTCTTTTTTTTGTATTTCAGAAATAAGTCTGGCAGCTAGTGTTTATGCATGGAGGGTGGCGTGAACTGACCCGCTGTCACCTGTGCTGGCTAGATCTGGAGCTCCAGCACCAGCTCTGTCAGGCATCAAGCCGAACAGATGTCACTGCTCAACCAGCTTCTTCCTCTCCGCATCTGTTTTTCTGGGGGTTGCACATTGCATTATCTGGACAGTCCTTGCAACTATCAACTTCACTGCGATCAAATTCGTTCTGCCTCCTAGCCACCCTACAGGACAGGGTAGAACTGCCTCTGTGACTGCCCCTAAGACTATAACTCTAGGACAGACGGGGGAGTTTAAAGCCCCATTGTCTCCCAAAAAGTGACTGGAGGTTTTGAATGGTTGGCCTTGCTGTTAGCAGCCCCAAGGCCTCACCTTTACCCCACCAGGGCCCCTTGACAAGGATGAAGGAAATGGCATATACTTACAAGTCCTGACTGTGTATTTTGTAGTCCTGTCCTATGCAATTAGCAGCCACACCCTGGTGCCCAGAAGCCACCATGTTTCACCTTTCATTCAGCATGCCGTCCTGGCACTGCGCTAGGTGCCAAGCCGCCTCCTACAAGGGGCTGCATGCTAGTGGGGTGGGAGCAGGACAGATAGTAAATAAGCAGTAAAAGGAATCAGGATGACTTCAAGAAGTGGTTTACGCTAAGAAGAAAAAGAATGCTGGGTAAGCTTTAGCAAGGCAAAGGAAGTGTAAAGATAGAATTCATGCCTCCTCTCCTGGAGACCTGGGCTTGATTCCTGGCCGATGCACCTCATGTGTAGCCCCCTCCTCTCTGTTGGTGGAGGCTTGCATGTTGCTGTGATGCAGAACAGGTTTCAATTGATCTTTACGACTAAAACAGATCAAGGAGGCATACCTAATGATCAACCTTCGGAAGCCACACAGTGGAAACCCGGTGGATCACAATAATTCAATCTACAGCTTATCCTGGGTGGGGTTCGCACAGGACGGGGTGGTGCTTTGTTCCACGGGGCAAGGAGTCACTGGGAGTCAGCCAACACGCAGAACCAGAGGAGGGATTTCTGGGAAGATGCTTTTACACAAACACCGGAATATAGTAGTGGAGGATGACACCTGGGGGAGAAACACTTCAAGATGAAGAGAACAGCATGTGTAAAGGCCCTGAGGCTGAATGGTGCTTGCTTAAGGAGTGGGCATGGGAAGCAGGGGCTGAGGAAGCAGAAGTGAAGGAGAAAATATTAGTGAGCTCATGTGATCCTGGGCTACTTAGTTATACATTCCATGTTTCTGTTTCCTCAACCAGAAAATGGGGGGAAATGAGAGTTTCCAACTTGATCGTCAAGTGGCTTACAGAAAACATATGTGTGGAGACCTCTCATACAATTCCTGATGCTTGGCATGTGCTCATGAAGCTGTGATTATCAGGCCCTCCTATGCTTCCAGGGTGCTTTGCAGCTCATTACAATGAGATGAAGTGTAATTTTTTGAGAGTCTGGTTTTCCCTTTAGCCTAGAGGATGCAAAATGGTAGCCTGCCACCTATGGATATTTGATCCAGCCCTATCAGGAATCTTTTTTATTTTCTCCCTCCATTTATTTTTTCCTTTCTTAAAATTTGGGACTTAGAAAAATCTGGGCTATTGGTTTTTCTTGGAAAACTAGAAGGTGGCCACTCAGGCCCAACTGTTCACATGACCATTATTGGCTACAGAAAGGAGTGACTGCCCACATGTGGCTTGTGTGGCTTGTCTGCTCCACCAGAGCCGGCCTGGTTCTCCACTCCTTTCAGTTAGTTGATAAAGAGTAAGGGCCACATTTTGTTCTCTCATGTCTTGGTATCTCTCAAAGGTTTTTTTTTCCCCCTAGCATTTTTGGAGCCTGGGGCAAGGATACAGACAGAGTGCCAGTGTCAAGTGTCTAAAACCACAGTTCTTCAAGTGTGGCCAATGGGTCCTAGAGGGTTCCATGGTGCTTTCATAAGGTCTTATGTTTCATAATAGAAATAAAACATCATTTGCTCTTTTCACTGTATTGACATTTGCACTGACAGTATAAGCCGATAAATAAAACCACTGCTGCGTTAATTCAAATCAAAGTAGCCATCTCGAAATGCTGTAGCAATTATTGGAGTCCCTAGGTGGAAGAAATGATTGTGCACTTAGCTGTTAACCAATATCGACAGTTTGAGTTCACTCTGAAGAACCTTGGAGGAAAGGCCTGGCAAATTGCTTCTGGGAAAAAACAATCAGCTATGAGAACCCCTGTGGAGGACAGGTCAACTCTGATACACTTTGGGACCTCCATGTATCAGAATCATCTTCTGGGCAGATGGCTTGGTTTTTGCTTGTATGTCCTTTTTGAAGATAAATTTCACTGAAGTATGTCCTAGATGATGGCAATAAAACTGATTTACTTTCTTAAATCTTGACTTTCATGTCTTTTTTGCATTTTGTGTGAGGAGCCCAGAAGTACCTGGGGGCAATTCTACAGGGTGTGAGACTTGTCTTAAGGAAAGACACTTGTGCAAGGGGTCTGTTGAACTGACCACTCTTTCCATGGGATATAATCTTTGCTCGAAAGGTTAACCGACTGATCCATTGTGGCATCTTTGGACTCGGATGTTTGTCAGTCAGTCTACTGAGAATGAGCCTGACTGTAAAGGGAAACAACTGGAGCGTTTGTCACGAATGATACAGTTTGAGCTTTTAAAAGTTAGAACTTAATGGTACTGCGAGCTTAGTAGCTTCTCAACAAAGCCTTTCCTGATGAGATGAATGGATATGGTTTTAAAATCGCGTTTAAAGGAATAACTGAATCTGTATGATTCTGTGAACCCATATTTTCTGAATGACTCATGTATCATGTTTCTGCTGAAAAGACAGTCCTTTTCCATGGGTCTCCCAAACTGGAAGATGTCGTGCTGGGTATGTCAAGAATGCAAGGCCTTGACCCACTTTATCCAAGGCACTCTCCAGCGTTGCTTTGTAGTGAACAATCTTGAAGGATGAGGCACTGTCTGCCCCTGGGACAGAGAGCAGACTTTGCCTGCTATCCAAGAGGGGGAGTGGAAGGACGCTTGCAAAAGGGTGAAGCAGGTAGCCTCAGCCTCCTGTCTACCCACAGAAAGTCTTACAAACAAACAGAAACTATCAGAACCACTTTGGTCGAAACTGCGAAAGAGTCACATGTTTGTAAGAAATCAGGTGAAAAAATAATTACTTTTAAGAAGTCAGAAGAAAATTAAAAACTTTGTCCATTCAGAGCACCGTCTAGAAAAAGACACGTCTGTGAAATAGAAGAAAATGCAAATCGTGTATGTGATAAAGGCTTAATTTGTCGGATGTATAAAGAATTATATCTCAACAACAAAAAGACAAACACCCTAATTAAAAAATGACCCAAAGGCTTGATAGACATTTCTCTCAATATGATTGATATGCACAAGGTCAATAAGCACATGAAAATATGCGCAGTATCATTAGCCATTGACCTGGTGCCATTGCAATAATTCCATTTCTATCAGACAGAGTAGAACTGCCCATTATAGTTTCCAAGGCTGTAATAGTTATGAAAACAGACAGAAATGATTTTCTTTTCTTTTCTGTGAGCATGAATCACCGACCTTTGGCTTAGCAGTCAAGTACTTCACCACTGTGCCATAAGAACGCTCTCATTAGTCATTAGGGAGATACAAATCAAACCATAATGAGATGCAACTTGATACCCATGAGAATGGTAAATTACACACATCTATAAAACAAACAATAGAAAATAGCAAGTGAGAATATGGAGAAATGAGAACCCTCGTGTGTCAGTGAGAATGTAAAATGCTGCAGTTCCTAGGGAAATTAGTTTGGGGGCTCCTCAAAAAGTTGAACATAGAATCATCATGTAACATGGCAATTCTTCTCCTAGGCTTATACCCAAGAGACTTGAAATCAGAGGCTCAAATGTTTATCACAGCACAATCAATAACTGAACAACCTAAGTGTTCATCAACAGAGGAAAGGATAAGCAACATGTGTTATGCACATTCAATAGAATACCATTCAGTCGTAAAGAGCCATATAGTCTTCATATATGGACCATTTGGATGAACCTTGAAAACATCATGCTGAGTAAAATAACGAAGACACAAAAGGACAAATATTGTGTAAGCACACTTATGTGAAATATCCTGAACAGGCAAATGAATAGAGACAGAAAATATGAGTAGAACAGAGGTTATCAGATACTAGGGGGAGGAAAGGAATAGGGGTCTCTATTTAGTGGCTACTGAGTTTCTGGGGGGCGGTGACCACACTTTTGAAGAAAGTAGTGGTGATGGTTGTACAGTATCATGAATGCAATTGTCACTGAGTTGTATACTTAAAAATGCTTAAAATTGCAAAATTTACGTTAAGCACACTATTATAATAAGGCTACTAAGCTTTGATGCAAACATACTGTGTGTGTAGTATTGATGTAGACCCCTCTGCATCACCTAGGTGGGGCATGGGAGACATAGGGAACCAAGTTCATGCTGTTTACTGGGCAAGAAGTAGCAGTAACCAAGCCTTTGTTTCTGACACATGAATCTCATGGATTCTGCTAGCATCCATGGAGCAGCAGCAACTTCGTTTAATAACTTGTAAATAGGGTAAAAATCAAATCCCAGTCCTGACCATTATAAACCCAGGCATAAGCAAAAATGGTCCATTTAAAGTGCAAGGTGGATGAATAGATTTGAATGGAACAGTTACAGAAGAAAGTTCATTGTTCTGGTTTCAAATTCTGAGCATTAAGATTAGTGGGACCGGAATATGGGTGAAGGAGATCAACCACCAGGTTGTCCCACCCCCTGAGGATGAATGCCTGCTTAAGAATGAGGTGTCTGGGAGCACAGAAGTTAAGAGGGTGCCCACTATCAGGGTGTACAAGTGCTAGCTCTGAACTTAAATGACTCAGAGTTACTTGTCAAGTTTTGGTCCAATATAAAATCAGACGACCCATAATTATCTGAAAAGACTATTTAACTATTGCTCCTTTAAAAATTGCATTTGTTTCTGCTTAGGCTTTAACCAGAGCAACATGTATCAACAGATTGAAGGTAGAAACAGATGAGAATCCCCAAAGACCAAACTACAGATGTATTACAGATAATTTACAGATAATGTACAGATAATTTAACAATTATAAATCTGACTAATAAACTGATAGGTGGCTGTGTGGTGCTGATTCAGCTTATCTGTTAACCTAAAGATTGGGAGTTTGAGCCTCCCCAGAGGAGCCTCGGAAGAAAAGTCTAGTGATCTGCTTCTAGAAGAAGACTTTATGGAACAGTTCTGCTTTGTGACAGAGTTGCCAGGAGTCAGGATTGAGTCTATGGCAGTGGATTTAGTTTTTGAGCAAATTGCTGAGTAATAAAGATGTCCTAATTCCTACTTTGAAAACTATGTCTGTACAATGGCCTGGTCATTGCAAGTCAGGTGCAACTTTAGAATTCTTAGACTCTTCAGTGTTCTATGCGGGCATGTGGCGGAGAGGAGAAAATCTTGGGTCAGTTGACATCAATGCCTCTTCCTAACCCAGGATCCAAGCATCCTGACAACAGCTCTTTCTTGATCAGTCCTCAGGTCTCTGGTTGTGTGGTCTACTCTCTAGGATAGATCTATACAAGGAGCCTACAGAAGGTCTGAACCTGCGTTTAGGGATGTCGGGAAAAGAGGGGTGGCTCTGGGCTTTGGTCTAGATAATGTGGGAGTAATTTCTGAGTGGAGGCAAACTTCCTCTGCCTCTGTGGATACTTCATCCCACAAGCAGAAGAGGGTCTTAGGGGAGGCACTGGGTAAGTCCTAACAGGGATACTGCTCACTAACATCCATCACCAGCTTAGTTACTACACGGTGTCAAGTCTCGCTGATTGAATGGAAGCCCGTGTTTTCTTTATCTGCTATCAAAGCCCTCCATGACCCCTGACTGGTCACTCCCTTCTCCTGGTGGGTCTCTAGTTTCTTGAGTGTACAATGAGGATGGTTGATGCAGCAGTGCCTTGAGTGCTATCTTGGGGTGGGGGGTAGGGTGTCACATTCATTTCAAGAGTCTATGATCCCTGAATTGCTATAAAGACCCTGATGGCTTTTATGCTATGCTGATTTAGCTGGTTAGTTACAGAGAAAGCTTTTTTTTTCTTTCAGTGAACAGAAATATTTATAAAAAGTTCTTTCCTAAATTATGTTGCTATCTGCGCAACATGGGAGCCAAGGGAGACAGGCTCATACAAAGTAGGAGAATAAGACTATTTTCCTCTTGCTTGAGCATTTTTTATATTGCTCAAAGATTTTACATATATTGGATCAGTTACATTTCCAAAGTACATTTTAAAGATTATGACTATCTCTAGGCAGTTTTCAGAACATAGCTTCTAATTGTAACTTTTTTTGAGGGATAGCCATTACAAGTCACATCACTTTCAGAGATGCTGCTAAATTTTTATAAACATATTACAAGGTACATGTAGAATCTAAGGGCAATAACTTTGTCAGTGCTGACTTGGAAGAGTCCATTACAATTAAGAAATATATTGCAAAGTTTTTTATGTGCAATCTACTGTGGGTGAAAATAGAAAGTAAAATGCACAGTCTTGTCTTTATAAGTTTATGTGTTCTTAAGATAGATCTGTTTATTAACATCTATCCATCCATCCAAAGAAAAATCTGTTTATCAATATTCATCCATCCACCCATCCAACCCAACTATCTTACTATCCATCAATTCACCCATTTATTCTCCACATATACATTCATTTACCTAGTCCATATTAATTTGTGCATTGTCCATCCATCAAATGTTTTCTGAGTTCTGAAGGGAGTTGATATAGGTCAAGGAAGTGGGGGTGATTAGAAATTCCAGATAAGAGGAAGTGTCTGTGCCTTGGTACCCTTAATGAACAGTTTAATTAAGGAAGGCATTGTAGCATAACAATATTGAAGGGATGCTTACTTCCTTATCTAAAGGAGCCATATGGTTTTGTCAGTCAAGTGACTAGAAGCAACATTATTTTTTAATATAAATCCCAAAAGGGAGAGCTAATCTTTCCTACTTCCTATGCAACAAGCCAGCCAGTTTATCACATTGTGGTGCTTGTGTGATGTTGCATTCTGTTGTGATGGTGGGAGCTGTGCTACCAATATTTCAAGCACTATCATGCTTACCTATGTTGGACAGATTTCAGCAAAGTTTCCAAAATAAAAATAACTTGTAAGAAGGATCTGATGATCTACTTCTAAAAAAAACACCTATCAAGTAAAAAACTTTATAAATAACAGTAGAACATTATCTAGAAGGAGAACCCCTCACGTTGGAAAGACACTCCTCAATATAGAGTTGATCTTCATTCTGGGGTTGGAAAAAAATTTTCAAGACCTTCATTGATTGGTGTGGTACAACTCATAAATGAGAAGAAACAGTTGTAAACCTTCATTAACAATTAGGACATGAACTGTAGGAAGTATTGCTATAGGAAAATTGGAAGTCATCATCACTATGATTCAAATTTACACACCAATTGATAATGTTAAAGTTGAAAAAATTGATTTTTTTCATTACTAACTTTCGCAGTCTAAAATCGAGCAAACGTACAATCAGGATGTGCAATTAACCTGCCACCAGATTGCTGGCTGATTGCCTTGAAGAATGTTCCATTTTAGGGACTCAGTGTTGGTCTGAGCTATTGGAAGATGGCACTCTCAGCAGTGGCTGGAAGCAAGTCAGCTTTGGTGAGTGGGAACTGCCAAAATATTCAAACTGGATTCAGAAGGAGACACAGAGAGAGCGATGTTACTGCCAATGTCAAAAGGGTCTTGGCTGAAAGCAGAGAAGTCTTCTTATGTTTTATCCACTCAAAGCACCCCTATTTACAACAGAATAAAGGATTGTCTGGTCTTGTACCATGTTCTCAGTCTTCCCTCTGTTTGAGTTTGTGGCTGTAGTTACTGTGCTAATCAAAGCATTTGACTGTGTGGACCACAGGAAATGATGGATTGCATTGCAAAGGATAGGACTTCCAGAATTTAACTGTCTGTCCTGGGAACTGGTACATAGACCAAGAAGCAGTTATTCAAATGGAATAAGAGGCTACTGTATGGTTTCAAACCAGGAAAGGTGGGTGTTAGAGATGTATCTTTCTACCATATCTATTCAATCTGTATGCTGAGTAAATAATCTGAGAAGGTGAACTATATGAAGAATGCAGCATCACTATTGGGAGAGGTTCATGAACAACATGTGACTATGCAGGTGACATAACATTGCTTGCTGAAATGGAAGAAGACTTGAAACACATATTGATGAGGTTCAAAGACTGCAGTCCATAGTATAGGTTGCACCTCAACAAGAAGAAAACTGGTTCAATGAACAACATCATGATAAACCAGGAAAAAGTTGAAGTCAAGATTTCATTTTACTTGAATCCACATTAAATACCCATGGAAACACTATCCAAGAAATACAACCATGTATTGCACTGGGCAAATATGCTGTAAAAACCTCCTTATTTTTATTTTTATTTATTTGTTTATTTATTAAATCATTTTATTGGGGGCTCGTACGTCATTTTTCACAATACATAAATAATCATACTGCGCCAGGCACCTTCACATGTCCGCTGCTATTATCATTCTCCAATCATCCGCCTTTTCCCTTGAGCCCCTAGTATCGGCTTTTCTATCCTTTCCCCTCTTCCCCTGCTCTCTCCTTCCCACTAAACCTCAATGCTTTATAAATTATTATTGTTCTGTCATATTTTACACTGCCTGACCTCTCCCCCAACGCACTCCCCTGATGCCCATCCTTCAAATAGGAGCTTCTGTGTATATCCTTGCAGTTGGTTCTGTCTCTCTACCCCACCTTCTCTCCACCCTTCCAGTAGCTCCAATCTAACCACTGGCACGAAGGGGCTCACCCATCCTGATTTCCCCATATCTCCAGCTCCCCTCTCCACCAGTGTACCTTCTCCAGTCCATCTGGATTTGTAAGGTAGAGTTGGGACCATGATGGTTGGAGGGGAGGAAGGCTTCAGGAACTAGAGGAAACTTGTATGCATCATCACTGCCCGGCTGTCCCTTGACTGAAGCTAAGTTGTACTCTACTCAAATCATGGAATCTTCAAGAGCTTTATATACATGTGAAAGTTGAACAATCAGAGAAGCATTGATGCATTCGAATAATGGTAAAAAATATTAAAAACAACAGGAACTTCCAGTAAAGCAACAGCGAAAAAATCTATCTCAAAAGCCTGTTTCTTAAGGTGGTGAGATGTCATCTTATGTATTTTAGACATGTCATTAGGAGGAACCAATTCTCTTTTTATTTTTTGGAACCAATTCTTGAAGAAAGACATCATGCTTTGTAAAGTAGAGGAAGACTTTTAGGAAGGTGGATTAACTCATCGCCTAGAACAATAACCTCAATAGGAAATATTGAAAGCAGAGTGCAGGACTGAGTGGGGTTGTATTCTGTTGTTCATAGGGTTGTTATGCATCAAAACTGACCGGATGACACATGGCAGCAATAACAACGCGGCAGGGATTGCCCTTAGATATTTTTGAAGTAAATAGTCTGCATCCTGGGGCCAGGGGAAAGACCTCATGATTCTCTTCTTCCTCTCTGTTTATGCTCACAACTGTTCCCAAGTCCTGTGCCAACAAATGATGAGGCAAATACTTTTCTCTTTTCCATGAGGTTGGGAGAGTCATTGACTGGGCTTGAGGAGAGTGCCTCGCAATGTGTCGGCTTGCTCTTGTCATTAGGTGTTATTGAGTCAGATTTGATCCATATGCACCCTATGCACAGCAGAAGGAAACACTGCCTGGTACTGCCCCATCCTCATAATGGTTCAGATGCTTAAACCCATTGTGGCAGTCACTATCAATCCATCTGGTGGAGTTGCTAGGGAGGTAGTAATATGAAATGGTTGAATGAGGGGAAATAGAATACACTGATGACCAACTTTGTGACACATGACCATTTTTTGATGTAAGGAACTCCATCCGTCCCACTAAATTTCAAAAGACTGAGTAGAACCTCCATGGCATGGTGGAACAGGGATCCCAAAGAAAGGGACGCTGGATTGAGAACAGCATATCCTGATTTCATGGTTCCACAAGGTTCAACACCTCTTGTGCTCCACACTGCCTGCTCAGCAGGACCACCATCTGGAATCCTCTGCACACTCTTTGATCACCTCTCTAGGGTCCCCTGCTCTCTTTCAACTCCCAGTTACCTTGTACAGCTCCTTCTACCTATTTGGGTGAACTTTGCAGCAATTGACAACTCCCTAAGTGGTTTATCTCCTGAGAGACCTGGCTCTCTCCCTTGTACTGGGTCAGGGGCTTAGTTGTTTCAGAGAAGGGTCCTTGCATCCCTGCAGCCCAAAAGACTGTTGTACTTGTGTGGTAAGCATGGACTCCAGAGGGAGACAGATCGATAGGTGGTATCATGCTGCCTGCAGTTCTAGACTGGGGGCTCAGGCACGTGGTCTCTTGCTGCTTAGTATTTACTGAGTAAAAGTCATTGCTCAGGAGACGCTGGGTTTATTGACACTGAGGGATGAATGCGGTCTAGGCTGAGATTCTGCACAGACTGCTGTGTCTCTGGGAGAAGGTGTCTTGGAGAAGGGGGTGGTTGGGTGAGTGGGTTGGGGGAGATAGGTGGATGAGCACCTTGAATGACCTGGCATCTGGTATATGTAACGGTTAGGATTTGCTGCAGTTTCACCCTGGGTTTGGGTGCTGCTGCCTCCAGTTTTATGTTCAGCTTCCTCCCAGCTCTGCCTTGATTCTCAAAGGCCCTTCTCAGTTTCTCTCCCCATCCCCTATGTTAAGCTTAGCATTAGTTCCTGGGAAGGTGTGGGTATGGGGCCTCTGTGATCAGGATCTTGCTGGGCCTGGGCAGTTGGACAGCCCTGAACTTCATGGGCCACCATACTTTGGGATGCCTTTCTTCAAATTGCCCAAGTCCCTTCATTGCCCTGCTGGGTCTGAAGTGGTGCTCGGAAGCAGGGAACACCCCAAGCCTGCCTAGGGGCCCCAAAGTAGACCCTGTGTGTCCAAGTAGGGGTCCTCTCAGACCCTGTGCTCTGAGTGTGGGGTTGACCACATGCCGTGAAGAATTTTGGGTGTCCCAGGGCCTCTGACACTGGGCCTAAGTTCCAGGAAGGTGGCCTGGAGAGCAGGTATTTCCCAGTGGTTCCAGCACAATCTTTCTTCTCCAGCTCATGTGAGACTGGTCTGCTAGAATGGTGCTACCACTCAGATTTTGGGTGACCCAGGTAGTTTATCTATAAACAGGGAGCCCATGAAAATATTTGGCCAGGGTCCCTGGGGTGGCCTTGTCTGGCACAATCTACCAGTGTTTACTTGGTCCCAATAAATGCCTTAGGGCAAGTGTCAGCTCCCTCCTTCCCACCATAACTCTCTGGGCAGACTATTGGCTGTTTGCCCACAGCTATTCATTCCTTCTCTGGCTTATTTCTAGCCCTCCTCCCCCACCAAGTCTCGTCAGGTGTCAAGCAAGGCAGGCATAGGCTTCATTCTTTCTCGTGTCTGGCACCAGTCGGATCCCCTGGGAGGCTTCCCCCATTTCCTTGATCCTCTTGGTCCCTTGGTCCCTCTGTGTGCTGGTACCGACATAGTGGAGGGCTCAGGGAATGTGCTGGGGCCTCCTCCCTCCTTGTTCCCAGGCAGCTGCTGGGTCTGGTGGGTCCCAGTCCCATGGCTCAGCTGGAGACAGTGAGTGGTGTCTGGGAGAACTGGCTTAATGTTCAGGGAGTTTGGGCCTGGGAGACTCAGGGCCCTTCACACTGGTGACAGATGCTTCCTCCCAGACAGCAGATAAAGGTCGCTCCTAAATTCCAGAGCAAAAATCTCCACATATCTGGAAAATGTCAAAAAGAAGAATGTCTGCCCTTTGCTGAGTCTGCAGGGTATGCTGAGAACCGAGGAGGGCAGAGCTGGGGTAAACAGGGCTCTGGGGACTCACAGACTCCATGTGAGCGGCCCCCTCCCCTCAGCAGGTCTGTCCTGAGGCCTAGCTCAGATTAGGTTTGGGGTCCCAGTTAAGATGGGCAGGATCCTGGACATTCTGCAGGCCCTCATGGGGAGAGGCAGTCCATAAGCTAGGTTTGACTGAAAGCCCTGTTCTATTTGATGTTCCCCGTGGGGATGTATGCTAACTTCACGTCATTGGAGTCCTCATGATCTGTGGCTCCTTTCAGAGGGTCACCTTGTGCTGACATCCCTGTTGGGGAGCAGGGGGAATAGGCCTTGGGAAAAGCCCAGTGTTTTCTGGTTGCCCACAGCCCCCACTGAATCAGCTCCTGCCTAACTCCTCTGAGCATTTACACTGGGGGTCAGTGCTTAGCCGTGAGTCTTCCCCCTGGCCAGATGAGTCTGGGCACCTTCCATTCCCACCTTTCCCGCCTTTCTCCTTGGATGGCTCTCCATACCTTTCCTCAGACCCCTTGACATCATACCCTTTCTGTCTCAACCTCACCATTGAACATGTTTGGGCTGGGGTCGGACCAGACAGCCCCCTGGGCCAGGGAGCCCTGTGCATCCCTTTGCACCAACCTCACAAGAAGGAGATGAACAGCCTGCTGAACGTTGCAATCTCTGCCTCTGGAATTTCACAGAGTTTGTCTCCCCGGAAAGGGTGCAGCCCCTTCACAGAGCTTATCTCCCCAGGTAGGGCACAGCCTCTATTTGGGCACAGCATGGAGCTCCCCCCTTTCACATTCTGTGAAGCAAGTTTGATTTGTTCACAGGTCATCTCCCAACCCAAAGCTTGCAAATGCAGCATGAGAAATCTCCCTTTTCTTTCATCAACCCAACATGCCTGTAGCTCAATATATATATTGTGCCCCTATACCGGGTACAGCTTCCCTGGCCTAACTCATGGGTCTTAGAACCTGTGCAGGAGCTCAAGATGCTCCTGTCCCTTTCTCTGTTGTTCCTTCTCCTCCCAAAAGTTCTTCCTTGTCTCAATAAAGTGGCTCTTTGCCTTTCATCTCGGACTGAACTCTATCTCCCTTCTGCAGCTCCGTCTCAACCTCTCAGAACACAGATTTACTTGGTTCTAGCACGGAAGGTTCACCATAATCTTCCCAGGATCTTTGCCTACCCATCTGGATCTTGAGTTGCTCACAGTGGAAGCTTCACCCCTTTCAGAGTCTTCCATAGAATTCCCAGCAGAATCAGGAAATTCCAAAATGCCAAGCAGCACTGCTGTTTCCCAAATGCCCTGACTAGAATGGGTGTCCAAAGCAGCTGGTGTCCATTACCAGTTGCTGTACAGCCCTCGTGGTCCTTTGTTAGATAATTGATGTGACTTGCTAAGTGCCGCCGGGCCCTCTAGATGGAAAGTTCTGGGCGGTGGGGTCTGTGGGGGACTCACCATTGCAGCCCCAGCGCACAGAAAAGCCCTCTGGGCAGCCCTGGTGTTCAGTCCAACCTGATGGAAGAAACTGCTCCAGAAAGAATTCAAGTTCCTGCAGATGAACCCAAGAGCTTATCATCGTTCGCATCTTACATAGAAGGAAAATCGAGACCGAAGAAGGGGCGGGGGAGGGTAACTTGTGGATCATTAGCTTGACTCTGGGACATGAGTTGGGTGCTAATGAAGGGGAACACGGACCAATGGCCACCTCTTGGCTTCCGCCTCCATGGAGATAGCCAAATTATCTCTGAGACCCTGTAGCGGAGTGAGTGACCCTCCAGCAGAGGGCTCTCGTCCGTGGACCTCAGAGCAGTGGCAGAGGATCAACTGTGGAGAAGGCGGGTGTTGCACACAGTTGCATGGACAGTGCAGGGCGGAAACCATAGATGCAGGAGGGAGGTCCTGGTGACTGGAGTGACGCAGGCTGCTGACTTGTGCAGGAACTCCCTGATCGGGAGCTGGAGATGCAGCGGGAGCAGGTAGAGGCCCGCAGCCATTGCCTCCAGGTGGGTCGGCTGACTGAACTCCACCCATGACTTGATTTTGACACTGCCTGGTGCACATCAACTGACTCATGCCATTGTGTGCTTGGGTAATGCAGCATTTCTCTGCCATGTACCACTTCAATCATGATAGGGATGTATAGACACTTATGGAGAAAATACAAACCTCCATTTTCTTGAACTTTTAAATGACTGCTTAACTATTTCAGGAAAAAGATGCCTTTATACCACCATGCAAGGCAACTTGTATATGGACATACTTGTTGAACTGATATGACAGACATACCTTTATTCTGCTCAAGTCTGGTAAAAAATTCAAAATTTTTTATTATATTTTCATTGGGATATACTTCACAAACCATAGAATTTTTTTTTTTTTTTTGCTGCAAAAGGAAGCTTTGTTGTTTCCATTTAGTCCCAGACTTGGGGGAGGGGCTCCAGGGCAGTGACGCTGCAGCTGCTGGGGTAGGTTCTGGCAGAGGAGTTAAGGCTGCCAGGAGGAGGGGGCCCCTCGCAGTTGACTTGCGCGTTCGAGGTTGAGCCTCTCGAAGAGTTCCTCACCACCCCCGCGCCCCCAGTCTGGGGGCTGGCGACCCTGCGGAGGTGGGTCAGGGGGTCGCCCATCTTCTGGAAGAGTTTCATCTCCTTGTCCAGGAAGTGGTTCTCCAGGAAGTCCCAGAGATAGTGAGGGGTCTGTGTGATGGAGACCCCACATCATGCAGGTCTAGAAAAGCTTGGTTGATTTTTTTCTCCAGGGCCAGGGCAGCTTCCATGGCGTCCAGAGTTTTACCCCACTCATCCTGGGGTGGATTCTGCACATCCTGGGAGAGGACGCTGGGTTTGCAGCTTCCAGAGTCTCTTGGCCCCTTGCACTGCTCCTTCACCAGCTCACGGAAGAAGTGTCCCCCGCTTTCCAATGCCACCTCATGGGGGTCGAAAAAGAAGCTCAGAGAGAGGTCGGTGTAAGAGGCCACAGATGCAGGTTGACCAGACAGCTGATGCCGGCCTCAGCTTCAGTGGAATCATCCTGATTTATTTGAGGGCTCATGATGGATTGGTTTGGAGGTCACCACACACACAAATGTTAGCGGGTCCCAATAAGAGGGATGGCCAAGAAGATGGGCCCCAAGGTGATATGGGGCAAGGAAACTGGAAAGGGGCAGAAACTGGAAAGGTTGGAGGAAGGGAGTCCCTGGATCTGTTATGCTCAAACACTGTTGAAGCAAGAGACAGATCCACGGGAACACAGGGCAAGCCTAAGGCCACATACCATATAATTTAATCATTTTATTATATTAATATTTGTGCAATCAGTACCACAGCAACTCCTTGTTCTCATTGTGATTAGTTCCCCATTTCCCCACATCCATCATTGCCAGGCCCCTCGCCTTGGTAATTATTAATCCAGTTACTGCCTTTAAAGATTGATCTATCCTGGGGTTCATACACCCAACAGCATACTAAATACAAATAGGAAGCAAGAAAACAAACAAATATTAATAATGACTTGTCAAAACATAGACAAATCTCATTAAAAAGATAGCATTAAATTCTAAAATGGGCAGCAGGCATATCAAATGATAATGTAACTACATTTTCCACAACCAACTTTACAATGTTCTCAATTTGGTAGTAAGGTTATCCACATCCTTTGGCTATAGTGAGAAGGCATTCACCCAAGGCCTAGTCCATGTAGGGACTCTACAAACGGAGTTTGGGCTTGTCTGTCATCCACAGCCTTCTGTAGACTGGGTGTTCACAATGTAAGCTCTGATACCACTCCCTCTTTCAGATTTGGAATTTTCAATTTGTAATCCTTGGATCACACAGGCTAGTGTGTTTCTTTCATGTGGACTTATTTGATACTTCACTTAGATAGCTGCTTGATTGAAACGAGCCTTTAAGACCTCAGATTCTTTGTGGTAGCCAGCTACCATTTAGTTTCTTCACCACACTTTGCTAGAACACCCAATATATTCAGTGATCTTTTCATGAGGGTGTGCATTAAGCAGGGCCATGTCATAAGAACTGATTGTTCTTAGATTGGGGCTAGAATTAAGTGAAAACCCCAAATCCATTCACATATTTGTGGGATATGCTTGAGTCTGTCTTACTTTAGAGAATCATCATGGTTTTATTATGATAGAAAACATTGAAAATCACCCCCCTGGGACATAAGTTAATGCTATGATAGTGTAGTTAATTTAGCCAATGGTATAGAATTTAATTAGAACGCAGAAGTTGGAAACAAAGAGGAATGAACAGTAATTGGAAAATACGGGCTTGGTGTCAGAAATGAAATTTAATCACAATAGATTTATGCAAGACCAACAACTTGTTCATAGCAACTATCTTTTTTAGCAACACAAATGCCAACTATACACATGGTCTTCTCCAGGAATCACATCAACTAATCTGTGGGTGGAGAGTATTATTATTTTATTATTATATTATTTTAGCAGCTAAAACCAGACTAGGGGCTGACTATGGAACAGACCATCCATTGCTCATATGGAAGTTAAAATTAAAGCTGAAGAAAATTAAAATAAGTCATGATCCCTCAGGACCAGTGGTAGGAGTGCTGATACCAGGAGGGTGGAGGGATAGTGGGATAGAAAGGGGGAACCAATTTCAGGGATTTACATGTAGTCTCCTCTCTGGGGCACAGACAACAGGGAAATGAGTGAAGGGAAACATTTGACAGTGTACAGTATGAAAAAATAAATACAATTTGTAAATTACTTAGGGTTCATGGGGGAAGGGAGGGAAGGAAGGGAAATATAGGAAGCTGACACTGGGGGCCTAGGTGGAGGGAGGATGTTTTGACAGGGATGATGGCAATAAGTGTGTAGGTGTGGCCTGCATGCAATTGATGTATGTGTGGATTGTGATGGGAGTTGAATGAGTCCCCAATAAAATGATTTGTTAAAAAAAGGGAGAGGGGGAGGGAGGAGCTTATACCAGGGGCTCAAGTAGAAAATGTTTGGAAGTGAATATGGCAATATGTGTACAAATATGCTTGATACAAATGATGTGTTAAAAGTTATGAGAGCTGGGCTGAGCCCCGGTGGCGTAGTGGTTGTGCGCGGGACTGCGGCCCACTGGGATGGAGGTTCAATTCCGGCTCCCAGGAGCAAAGGCTGGACCTCCTACTCCCACCACCTGAGGGCAGTGATGCCTAAAAAAAAAAAATTATGAGAGCTGTAAGAGCCCTAATAAAATAATTGGGGGGAAAAAAGAAAAGAATTAAAATAAGTCCCTGAGAGCCAAAATATGATATTGAATCTATCTGACCTAAATTTCAAGAAATCTGTAGATAAGATTTGAGGCACTGAATTACAGAATAACTTATGAGTTATGAGAGGAAATCAAGAATATCATGCACGAAAAAAGTGAAAGGTCATTAAAAGTAGGAAAGAAAGAACAGATCAGTGTGGATGTCAGAAAAGACTTTGAAACTCATTTTTAATCATAGAGCAACTAAAACACATTGAATACATGATGAAGTCAAAGACCTGAATAGAAAATTTCAAAGAGCAGCTTGAGGAGACAAAATCAAATATTATAAATGAAATGTGCAAAGACCCAGAGCTAGAAAACAAAAAAGAAAGAACATGCTTAGTATATCTGAAACTGAAAAAGCTTGAGAAAAAATTCAAGTCTTGAGTTATAGCATTGAAGGTTCTAGGAGCAAAATATTGAATGATGCAGGAAGGATCTACAGAAGATGGAAAAACTACACAGCTACTGTACCTAAAAGAACTATTCAACATTCTACCATTTCAGGCGGAAGCATATGAACAAGAAACAATGGTGCTGAAGGAAGAAGGTCAAGCTGCACTGAAAGCATTATCTAAAAACAAGGCAGGAATTGTTTCAATCATTGTGAATACCAATCGAAATGTTTCAACAAGCTGATGAGACACTGAAAATATTCACTTATCCATGATACCAAATTTGGAGGACAGCTACTTGGCCAACTGACTGGAAGAAATCCATATTTGTACCCATTTTAAAGAAAAGTGACACAACAGAAGGCTCAAACAATAGAATGATATCACTTATATCACATGCAGGTAAAATTTTGCTGAAGATCATTCAAAAACAGTTGTAACAGTACATTTACAGGGAGCTGCCATAGAGTCAGGCCAGATTCAGACAAGGACATGAAACAAGGGACACCATTGCTGATGTCAGATGAAGCTTTACTGAAAGCAGAGAGTAACTGAAAGGTGTTTACTTGTATTTCATTTGACTTTGGTAGGGCATTGGACTGTGTGGATCAAAACAAACTGTGGATAGTCTTGAGAATAATGAGAATTCCAGAACACTTCATTGTGGTTATTTGGAACGAATCTATGGATCCAGAGGCAGTTGTGTGAACAGAACAAGGGCATACTGCATGGTTTAAAATCAAGAAAGGTGTGCTTCAGGGTTTTATCCTCTCACCATAGTTGTTCAGTCTCTACGCTGAGCAAATAATCAGAAAAACTGGATTATCTGAAGAAGAGCATGGCATCAAGATTGGAGGAAGTCTTTTAACATCCTGTGATATGTGGATAACACAACCATACTTGCTGAAAGTGAGGAAGAATGGCAGCATTTGCTGATGAATTTCAGTCTTCAGCATAGGATTACAACTCAGTGTGAAGAAGACCTAAGTCTCCATCACCAGACCAACAGGTGATGTCATGATTAATGGAGAAAGGTTGATGTTGTCAAGGATTTTGTCTTGCTTAGCTATCCAATCAATGCTCACGGAAGAAACAAGACTTTTTTAGAGCATGGGAAAACAAGGGTATTATTTTGAGGACTATGGTGTTCCTGACCCAAGCCAAGGTATGTTCCATGGCTTCATATGCCTCTGTAGGTTGGATATTGAATAAGGAAGACCACAGAAAACTCGATGCATTTGAATTGTGGTGCTGGAGAAGAATATTGTCCCATGGAGAGTTAAAAGAACAAGCAGGTCTGTATTAGAAAAAGTAAAGGCTAGAGTGTCCCTTAGAGGCAAGGATGGCAAGACTTTTTCTTACAGACATTAGACATATTGTCAGGAGAGGCCGCGAAAAAGAAGGTCCTAGATGAGATGGATCGACAAGAATGGGTTCAGGCTTAAGAACCCTTGTGAGGGAAGTGCAGGATAGGGTAGTGTTTTGTTCTAGTATGTATAGGGTCGCTATGAATTAGGATAGATGCAATGACAATAGCATCATAGCATTTAAAACACTGTTGAGAAAAGAATATTACACAAGAATAGGCCAGTTTCACACTGAGGTGAGAGCAGCTTAAACTCTTCCGTGCCTGGACACTATTTAGGCAAACAATGGAGGTTGGTGATGGGGGAAATTTTCAAGGACAGAGGCCCTCATTCACAGAGGTCAAACCAGGTCTACTAGATGAATACCTGTCATAAGAAAGCAAAAAAGGTATTAAAATAATAAACAGATGGAAGTACCAGGCAACCCTTCCCCCAGCCCTTTTGATAATGTTGATGTCCAGTTGATATACAGTGTCCACCATATGCCAGCTTTACCACTTCCTATATATTATTTCACTGAGTACCAAAATAATGATGTCCTGAAGCAGAATAGAATTTTTAAATGAAATTTTATTTTGGTAAGTGTGGCAGTCATGTACTCTTGTGTCAATTTCATGATTGGGAGTGTAGGGATGGAGTCTAGCTGGTTAATCTGGAGATAGCTAATGAGATCCCTGTGTGGGCATGACTTTCTGTTTTTAAAATCTATTTTTAAATCATTTTATTGGGGGCTTGCACATCGTTTTTCACAATACATATACTGTGCCAAACACCTTCACATGTCTGCTGCTATTATCGTTCTCCAAATATCCACTTTTCCACTTAAGCCCTTGATATCAACTTCCCATCCTTTCCCCTCGTCCCCTGCTTTTCCTCCCCCACCACCCCTCAATACTTTATAAATTATTATTGTTCTGTCATATCTTACACTGCCCGACCTCTTCCCCAGCCCACTCCTTGGTGTCTGTCCTCCATATAGGAGGTTATGTGTAGATCCTTGTAGTTGGTTCAGTCTCTCTACCCCACCTTCTCTCCACACATCTGTTAGCTCCAATCTCACCACTGACCCCAAGGGGCTCATCTGTCCTTGGTTCCCCATAGCTCCAGTTCCCATCTCTACCAGTGTACCTTCTCCAGTCCAGCTGGATTTGTAAGGTAGAGTTGGGACCATGATAGTTGGGAGGAAGAAGCCTTCAGGAACTAGAGGAAAGTTGTATGCTTCATTACTGCCTTGCTGCACTTTGGCTGGCCTGTCTCCTCTCCGTGACTCCCCTGTAAGGGGTGACCAATTACCCACCAGTGGGCCTTAGGTCCCCACCCTTCCCTCCCCCTCATTCATAATGATGTGATTCTTGTCCTTGATGCTCGATACCTTTGACCCCTTTTGATCACACAGGTTTGTGTGCTTCTTCCATGTGGGCTTTGCTGCTTCTGCGCTGAATGGCCACTCATTTATCTTCAAGACTTTGAGACTCCAGACACTTTATGATTTGGTAGCTGGGCACCATCCATTTCTTCCACTCTGTTTGTCTCTGTATCCATTTGTCATCAGCAATCATATCGGGAATTCATTGATCAATTGATTTTGATTTTTGTTCTTTGATGCCTGACATCTGATTGTTTCAATACCTCATGATCGCAGAGGCAAGAGTGTTTCTATTATGGTGGGTTTTGTTGCTCCCGAGCTAGATGGCTACTTGTTTGTACTCAAGCCTTTAAGACCCCAGATGCTGTATTTTTTGATAGCTGGACACCATTGGCTTTCTTCACCACTCTTGCTCATGCTCCCATATGTCCTCAGTGGGCACCTCGGGGAGGTGCGCACACAGTGATATGTTTTCCCCCCCTGTTTGATGCCTGCTACCTAATCCTTTTAACACCTCATGGCCACACTAACTGGTGTGCTTCTTCTGTGTGGGCGTGGCCACGGCTCAGGTAGATGGTCTTTTGTTTATTTTCAGGTTTTTAAAACCCCAGACGATGTATCCTTTGATAGTCGGGCACCATAAGTTTTTTCACCACATTTGCTTATGCACCCATTTTACTTCAGTGATCATATTGGGCCAGTGAGTATCATGGAATACCAGATTCATAGAACAAAGTGTTCTTGCATTGAGGGAGCACCTGGGTGAGTGCCCAGGGTCCATTTGCTACCCCATTACTTATCTTATTAATATGTTCTTAAATTCATTCCCTCCTTATCATAGATAATTATATTTATGTATGTACAGGGAATGGCTTTCTCCTGAGAATTCTGGGAAATCTCACATAATTTTCCCCTTGGAGATGAGAGACTCATGGCTCAGTCTCTTGGAGAGGGTCTCCTGACAAGACAACACGGAAGCATGCAGATAAACACTGAATCCTGCAAACTGGAGGAGCCACAGGAGAAGCCACATGGGCTGACCCTGATAGAACCAGACCTCTGAAGCTGGAAAAGCCACATAGAGACTCCTGCCAGCGCTGAGATGTCTGAGAAGCTACAGAGAGGACCCCTACCAGTGTTGAGATGCTTCTACCACCATAGATGCACAAGACTCTGCACCCCCTGGCTGGTGATTGTCCTGACATCATTGCATATGCCTCATGAATCTGAAGAAGACTATAGACTGATGTTGGACATATGGGCTAATATCAGACTTGTTGACTTGGACTGGAATGTGTTGGGATGCTTTCTCAATGTTCCATTCCTTTTGTATGTAAACCTCTCCCTTATAAGAATTTGTTTCTCTAGTCTACCCATACTAACACAGTAAAATATATATAGTAAAAAATTAGTCATTTCGACCCCTTTTTGTTGTACCCACCTTACTTCTACTTATCACATTGTACAACTACTTGTGAAAAGTATCTCATCATTCCAAACAGATTTGCAGTCTCTTATAGGTTCCTGGCCCCCCAAATGGAGTTGCCGCCTTGTGGTCCTTATAAGTGGGATCAGACAAAATTTATCCTTTTGGGCTTGATTTATATCAACCAGCACAATGTTTTCAAGATTCCTTATTCCTTATTACAGCCTGGATCTTCATCTCTTTGTGGCCGAGCCGTATTTCAGTGCATGTATGCCCTTGTTTATCTGTTTAGTGGTAGATGGACCCCTGGTTGTTCCCGCCTTATGTCTGTTGTCAATAAGAGTTGCTGCTATGCACATTGGTTACCTTGGTGTATAAATACCTGTTTGCGTTCCTGCTGTCAAGTATTTGGGACGTAAACTTAGGAGCGGAATTTCTGGATGATACAGTAATTCGGAGATGCCTTGGTGGTGCAGTGGGTGAAGTGCTGCCAGGTCAGCAGTTCACCAGTTCCTCTGTGGGATAATTATGAGACTGCGCTCCATGGCAGATACACCCTCTCCGAAAAGCTTTTGGGTCAGGTCTAGTCTGTCTTCAAGGAGCACAAGGACTTGAAACTGACTCCCTGGCAGTGAGTTTGATTTGGTTTTCTAAGTTTGCCTTTGTTTTTCAGAGAGATTACACTACTTCCCTTCCCCACAAGAACTCTAATGTGTTCATAGTCTCACCAATGAGGTTAGATTTCCCTTCCCATTTTATAGCTAATAACGTGGAGTCCTGCATAGGTTATGCACCTTTCCAGAATCACCTGGTTAAACAGGGGCAGGCCTACCTTCAACCTTTGCATGGTTCTACAACTTGTTAAGCATCACCTGGGCCTCAGGTGCAGCCAGGCAACAATGGCTCGAGCCAGCAACCATAGAAGGTTGGAGCTTTGGCCCCAGTCAAGATTCGGATTCGCTGTCCTGATTGGTAAAGAGGAAATGAACAGCACACGGCTCTTCCAACAAACTTCTAAAGGAAGATCTGTGAAGTGCATAATCCCACAGCCGTGGGTTCTAATTTCAGACTCCCAGGCAGGTTTGACTTGCACGCTCTGCTAGGCATGTCAGAGTTCAAGCAGGCAGACAGAGTTGATTAGATTTTCCTTTATTCCTTGCTTTGAATTATTCATGCCTCTCCCTCATTTCCCTAGGAATAATTTAATAACGCACAGCGGCAGGAGCAGCTCCCTGCACACGCCGCCAGGCTGGGTGACGCTGGTGATGTGCTCGGCCAGGACAAGAATCTTGATGGCCACTGGGCAAAGACTGTCCAGACAATTTTTTTAAGAACAAAGCTCACATGAGCACTCAGCAACTGGGAGCTCAGCCGCAGAGCATTCTGGGACTGAGCTAGCTCGTCCTCCAAGACACCGTTTCTTCTACCTCCAGGTCCTGGCTTCATGTCCTGACCCAGACCCTCCGGTTTCGGTTCCTGCGCTCTCTGCCCCAAATCTCCCAAGTCCAGTTCTCTTCTCAGCATGCCACTATCCCTATTATCCCAGAGCTGTACTCTTCCAGAAATTCCTACCTATTACTGGTAGTCAAGGTCCAAGGACTGGTTTGATATTCAGGCCCTGCAGCCCTGCCTCATCCGTTCCACTCCTCTACCCATTCTAGTTGTGTGGGCCCTCTTCATTGCAGCTTGCTCCTGCTGTTCTGTGAAGGAAAGGTGAGACCATAGGGCAGTGAAACCAGCTCGTACACAGCAGTGTGGGCTGGTAGCACCGGTCCCTCCCCATTCCCTGCACACTGCTCAGTGTCAGAAAGAGAATTGTCTGGGGCCTAAACACTTGATTCTTCACCCAGTGGTATCTGACTGTTGGGTGATAGCTGTAACAGATGACTGACTCAAAGGTGTCCTTATCTTGGAGGGTGGGCTGGAGCTGTGCCATTGAAAATGGTAGATGATAGGTAGTACATGATTGAGGTACTTTCTCTGGGGAAGTACTTGTACTTTCTCAGAAGTACAGAGGGCTTTTTTCTTCATTGGAATGGCTAGTAGATCATCCTGCTGAACTCTTTCTGACCCGGAGTCATTCCTATGTGACAACACTAGGCCCAGTTCCTGGAACTTGGTGGATTCTAGAAGTTGGCCTGAGAGATTTTTGAAGGCAAACTGGTAGATGGAGATGGATAGGTGGGCAATGGGATGGGCAAGCGCTGTCTTCACTGGAGAGTGGGACCAGGTGGAAGAATTCATGAGCAGACTCTGGTGGGGAGCCAGGTGTGAGAGGTCAGCACAGGAGGAGTAGAATCAGGTCCCAGGGCCATGGGGCATCTGATTTTGGAGACACCCATGTCCTTATAGCACAAGGGGGCCATGTGTCAGTCTGTTCAAAAAACAGGCTTTGGCAGGTGGCTAATGCAGAATTTCTGGCATGGATTGGTGGTGAGGTATGTCAGGGACAGGGCTACCTAGGGTCAGAGCAATGATTTGTGTAATTTATTTCAGTGGCTAAAGGAAAAAGATACAGTGACAAGGGGTCAGTGTGAGTCAAAGTGACTAAGTCTAGGAATGGGCCAGAGCAGCTTAGTATGGTCTGGCTTTCTTGATCACATGTGTTCACACATGAGTGTAATCGAAGCAGCTTGTAATGGAAGCCAAGACCCTTCTTGTGTCTGGGCTGGCTATGGACCAAGACGATGTGAATTCAGGTCTCTGGGTAGCTGTCCTCCAGCAGACACTCAGAAGGAGGCAGAACGAATTGGCGAAAGGTGTTGAGTTGTGAGCTGAAAAGACCCAACGTTGCACCTACGGGCAAACGTGCATGAACTTGTTCATAAAACTCTTTTTAGTGGGTGCATTAAAAAAACCCTGATGAAATGCATCATTCTCAAGTGCAAAATTTTAGCACTTCCTTCCTCTTTACGGTTAAATAATATTACATTGGATGGTCATGCTACATTTTGTTTATTCATTCATCACCTGATGGATCGTTGGGCTGTTTCTGATAATAGTTGATTGTTATGAATAATGCTGCAATGAGCATTCATGTACGAGTTTTTGTATGAATATATGCTTTTATTTTTCATGATCATCTTACCTGGAACATAATTGCTGGGTCATATGGCAGTTCTGTCAGGTAAGTGTTGGACTACATGGCAGTCATGTAATTGTGTCAATTTCAGGATTAGGAGTGAAGGTGTAGAGTCTAGCCTGTCAATCTGGAGATAGCCAATGACTTCCCTGTGTGGACGTGGCTTTCTACTGAGAATTCTGGGAAATCTCGCAATATTTTCCAGTTGGAGGTGAGAAATAAGACTCAGTCTCTTAGACACCATTTACTGACAAGACAGCACAGAAGCATGCCGATAGACCCTGAATCCTGGAAAATGGAGGAGCCGGAGGAGAAGCCACATGGGCTGACCCTGATGAAACCAGACCTCTGAAGCCAGAAAAGCCACATAAAGACTCCTCCCAGTCCTGAGATGCCTGAGAAGAGAGGCCCCCTGTCAGTGCTGAGATGCTTCTACTACCATGGATACACAAGACGCTGCATCCACTGGCCAGTGATTGTCCTGGCATCGTTGCATGTGCCTCAGGAATCTGAAGAAGACTTTATATACTGATATCAGACATATGGGCTAATGTCAGACTTGTGGGCTTGGACTGGAGTGGGTTGGGATGCCTTCTCATTGTTCCCTTCCTCTTGTATATCAACCTCTCCCTTACATACATATGTGTGTTTATGAATCTGTTTCTCTAGTCTACCCAGACTAACACAACGACTGACCAAATTCGAACCAATGACTGGTTCAAATCCACCAGCCAACTTGCGGGAGAAGGATGAACTTTTCAGATCCTGTAAATATTTGGAGTCTTGGAAACCCTAAAGTGGGTTGCTGGCACATGGAACTGACTCGATGGTAATACTTTTTGGGGGTGGCGGTGGCTATGGTAGCTGTTTTTAACTTCTTGTCCTCTTTTGGATGTCTATGAGATCTATAGTAATATATATATATATATATTTTTTTTTTTTTTTGCTTCTGAGAGTATGTATTAGTGCCTTTTTTCTTGCTCAAGTTCAACAAGGCGGATCAACTTTATTTTGATTTAAAAGCAAAATCCCAAACAATTTTTGGCTTACTTTTTATCTTGGGCATTTAAAAAAAATCACTTACTTCTGTTCTTAATTTGACCATGTCCTTAGTCTCTTCTCCTTTATCTTTGCTCTTATTTTTAAGGATCTTCCAGCCGTATTTTTCTCTGGTGTCTTGCTGCTGTTAACTTCTGTCCCGTTCACTCCTATTCCTGGTGACGGGGAGGTGAGCTGCTCCAGCAAGTTTTCAATCTGCTCTAGGGAAGCGGGTTGCCTGCCCTCTGCAGCGCTCCTGTGGAGGTTCAGATGGCCAACCTTGCAGCTGGTAGGTAAGTGCTTAATGATTGGAGTTGCTAAGTGACGCCTCTTTCTAATATATGCAAACTACATTTCCCAGTATGGATGTCTTGGGTTTCAATCTCATAAATTTTGGGATATGCTTTCTTTCCATTGCCAGTATATTTCAGGCTTCAACATAGCTTCCAATTTACATTGTGATTTTTTTTCTTAGATCAATGAAGGATTCTTTTTTAACCCTGTTCAGGGTAGCGGGTCCTGGCCTCCATTTCCTGTTCTCCTGTGAAGCTGTCAAAGTACGACTCAGACTGGATTAATAGCTTCTGAGGGTTATGGCAGGAGTGGTTGGGGTGACGGAGAGGAAGGGAGGAGGAATGGGAAGCTAATAATAATGAGTCCAAGAATGAAGAAAAGGTTCTAAAATGGATTGTGATGATGATTGCACAACTCTCTTTTTAGTATGTTTAAACCTTTGAAATGTATGGTAGGAGAATTGTATGTTAATCAAATTGTAAAAACAAAACAAAGATACCATTCAGGTTTGGGGTTGTGTCTTCTTGAAAGCAGCAAATATCCCTAAGGAAAAGCTGGCTGTATTCATTTTCTATGCTGCAAAACAAATCAGCCCAAGTTTAGGTGCTTAAAATACCCACTTGCTAGCTCACTTCATGAATGGGATCTTTGCTTGAGGTGGGGGGTGTCTTTTAAAGCTGAAAGCATGGTCTTGGCTAGGCTATCTTCTTATTTGGACTCTGGTGTCCTTTTTCAGGTGCCTTCAGCTGCTGGAAGAATTCAATTCCTTATAGTTTTAGGATGGAAGTTTCTGCTTTCTTGCCTGCTAGCAGTTCTTAACGGGAGCCCTGCTGGCATTGTGGATCTACATTGGGCTGTGATCTGCATGGCTGGCAATTTGAAACCCTCCGTGGTGTAAGGACTGGGTTTTGTCCTACAGTAAACAGTCGCACTTTCAGAAATCCACCAGGGGCTGCAATGAGTCAGCATTCACTCTGTGGTGGGGAATTTGGCTTGGCTTTATGGCTATCAGCTCCTAGAGACTGCCTGCGTTTCTTACCCCTCCATCTTTGAAGACTGCACCAGAGAAACTCCCTGTGTTGGAATCTTTTCATTTCCAATCTTTTCTGCCAGGAGAAGCCTTTTAAGGACTCACCTGATTAAGTCAGGCCCACTGAGGATAATCTTCATATGGTAAGGTCGACTGATTTGGGAACTTAATTACATCTGTAATTTCACAGAAGCATCTAGGTTAATATTTGATTGAATAACTAGGAGATGGCGTATGTATTCCATGGGATGGGGATCTTGGCATCATCTTAGAACTCTGACACCCCAGAGCTTTAACACTGAGTTAGAAGATTCTGGGATTCCATCCTTACCCAAATTCTGGCAAGGTAAAATTTCACATCTTGTTAGCTTTTTGATGCATTCTAGCAGAATTTGGTCTAGTTTTCCTGCCTTTTCAGTGGGAAGGTTGGTATAAATGATGTACTCACTATTATTGAGAGCAGAGATTTCTTTGTTTGTTTCCGACTTAAAGGTAAAAAAAAAACCCAACTAAGTTCTTAGGAAGAAAGAAAAACAAAACAATCCTCCCCCGCCACGTCCTTAGCTTGATGAAGAGTGTATTCCAGAAATCTTAGGCAAACATCATACCTAATGGTGAATAGTAGATTGTTCTATTAAAATTCAGGAACAGGATAAGTTCAAGTTCCCTGTCATTGCTTCTAACTAAAAGCTGGAGGCTTAATAACAACAGAAAAGCTAAAGTGGGAAATGAAGAGAAAAAAAGCAAAACAAAAAAACCTGTCACTATTCATAGATAGTTATGATCCTAGAAAATCCAGGAGATTCAATAGCCTGTCAAATTCTAAAAGTTAATTAGAGAGTTCAGCAAGAGGCAAGAGATAAAATCAACATAAAAATCAATAACATTCCTAAGAGACACAATAGGTAGCTAAAAAGCATAAGAGCACCAAGATACTAATTACAGCAGCCACAAAATATACGAAATGTTTGGGAATGCATCTAACAAGGAATGAGAGACCCCAAATACTGGAAATCATGAAACTTTAGTGAAGAACATAAAAGAAAGTCTGAATAAAGTGATGAGAATTATCACATTCAGGAATGGAGCAATTTGATATTGTGAAAATGATATTCCTCCCAAATCACTGCAATGTAATGCAGTGAAATCTCAATCAAAATCCCTATAGACAAATTTCATGAAACTTGTCAATAGATCTCAAAATCCATATGGGCAATAGCATGGGTGAGCAAAGGAGAATGTTTTTGAAAAAGAATAATAACAAGGATCTACCAGGTATTCTGGAACTCTAGAATCTTCTAACTTGAAATTGTATGGTGATAGTAAAGGAGTAGACTAGCCAAAGGGACAGAAGACAGCCCAGAGATGTATCCAGGTGTTTATGAGAATTCATGCAAGATAAGGGTGACATTTTCAATTTGTGGGAAAAACTTCTTGTCTTTTAGAGTGAATATTTATTTACCTTATTTACATTTATTTTAATAGGATCATTCTAGTACTTAATTAAATATTTTATAAATAAATTGACTCTCGTCCATTGGCTGTTTGTATTAGGTTCACCAGCTGTAGATGAGAATTCTATTCTCGCCACATCTGTTTTTTTCTGTTTCTTGAATTGGGCTGTCATTGTCAATGTCAGGTGATAGCTCATTGTTTTGCCTTGCATCTCCTGAATGACTAGAGAGGGTGAGCATTTTTGTATATGCTTATTAGCCTTTGGAATGTAGTTTTTGGTGAACTGTTTTTTAATTGGATCACATGTCTTTTCTGATTGAAGTCTTGCAGTATTGTATGGATTTTAGAGACTTGTCCCTTGTTTGTGTGTCATTGCTGAAGATTTTTGTCCTAATCCATGGGCTTTCTTTTGATGAAGTCTTTTGTTGCATATTATTTTCTGATTTTCAGTTGGTCTTAATACTTCATTTTTTCTTCTGTGTATGTTTCCTTTGTTAACTTTTATAGTATGTACATATCCTCAATAGGACCCTGGAGTTCACCCCTCTTTTCTCATTGATAATCTTTTACTTCTGGGATTTACCCTTCTTTAGGTCTTTGATCCACTTTTCATTCCTTTTTGTATATGGGTTGAGGTATGAGCTCAGTTTCATTCTTCTGCAGGCGGAACCACAATTTTGTCACCACCATTTATTGAAGACACGATCTCTTTTCCATTTAGCATTTTTCGTCCTTTGTGGAAGATCGCTTGCCTGCAGGCAAATTCATTTAACTCTGGGGTTTCTATCCTATTCATTAATCTATGTACTTTTCACTGTGCCAGTACCAAGTTATTTAGACAGATGGCTGTGTAATGATTTTTGAGATTGGGTATTGTGTTAGGCAGGGTTCTCTAGAGAAGCAAAACCAGGACACTTTTATATATGATTTTATATATATAAAAGGATAGGTTTATATTACATAGCGAGGAGGAAGACAACAGCTAATTTGTCCACACAGCAGCACAGAGGGCTCACTTCAGCTCACTTTCTTAGGAGAGTTAATGTACTGAAGGTCCTTCAACCCACTCGGCTGCTGGTTTAATGTCCAGGAAGCAGATGGCACATCCTGTCCTCAGGCAAAACGAGCAGAGTAGGTCCGCAGGCAGCAGACCTGCCAGGGTGGGGCAGCAACAGCAGGAAGATGAGAAGTTGAGGCATAGCCGAGGCCAGTTGTGTGGCAGCACAGCAAAGCAGGTCCTCATGGAGCCTCAAGTTCTAGCGATGCACAATGCACAGCACAGCGACAAGATCTACAGATTGTCTTGGCCTACAGGTAACACAATACATGATCGAGGCAAAGGACCAGCGAGCTCAGATCCCAGTGCACTGGTGTGATTGCCAGGGAGAGAGAGAGAAGAAGGCTGGCCTCAGAAAGTCTTTTATCTCAGTCACTCTCCAATCAAGCTGTGACCTGGTTGACAGTCTAAACTCCATCCCTGTGCTCCTAGGAGAGCCACGTTGACACAGAAAACCTATGTAGCTATCACAGGTGTGAGACTTCTGTTTTATTCTATTTTTTAAGTTCCTTGCCTATCCTATCTCTCTCCCCTCTTCATATGAAGTTTGTAATTAATTTTTTCATTTCTTTAAAGAAGAGAGTTGGGATTTAGATGAGAATTACATTGTAGTTAAGATTGCTTTGGGTGGTATTGACATTTTCACAACATTAAGCCTTCCTATTCATGAACATGGAATATTCTTCCATTTTATAGGCCTCCTTTGGATTCCTTATAATGGTGCTCTGAAGTTTTTCTGATTACATCTTTTGTTTCTCTGGTTGGTTTTATTCTTAAGTATTTCATTCTTTTGTATGGTGTTGGAAAGGTATTTCTTTCTGGATGTATTTTTCAGAGATCTCTTTGTTAGTATTCAAGAAATCAAATTGATTTCTGGTTGTTAATCTTATATTCTGCCATAGTGCCAAATCTTTCCATTGCTTCCAGCAACTCTTTTTGTGGTAAGTCTTCAGGGTTTCTACACACAAAATAATATCATCTGTAAATAGTAAGAGCTTCATTAATGAAAATCTTTTTTTAATGACAAAAGTTCCCATGCCCTAGAAACATGCCAACCAGGAGAAGATATTTGCAATATAAATATTTATATTTACCCCCAAAAGATTGACAGGTTATGTATGCAACTCTACAAATCAACAATCAAAAAACAAGCCAATACAAAAAAAAATTGGAAATCTTAAGAAGAGAAAATTCAGGCAATTCTAAGATAGGAAACTACAAAGAGTAACAGCAACAAAAATGCTGGCCATTTTCACCAGTGATTGGGAAGCGCAAATGAAACATGAGATATCATTTCAGGTTGGCGTAAATAACCAAGTTTAATATTGTTAGTGAGGGTATGTGATGGCACCATTACTTTTGTCCCTTTCTTCGGTAGCGATAAGACCTTACTGTTTTATCTGGGCATGTGACCTGCCATAGGAAGGTTGGACTGTTCAGTCTCTTTGGCAGTCGGGGGTGGCTATGCCATTAGGTTAGGGCCAATGATGTGTAAGAAGAACAAAGGAGCAGCAATGCTAGAATTGTCCTTAAAAGATAGCCTGTGTGTCTGTTGCCCCTTCTTCTTCATTTCTTCCTTCTCCCTAGTGCCTGGAATATAGATATGATGGCTATCATTAAAACGTAAATAAGATGACTATGAGAATTGAGGCCAGGCATAATGGACAGGAGGTGGGGCTGGTGCCTGGAGATTTGGGAAAATAAAACTCTTGCCACCAGACTTTAATGTGAGAGAGGTTTAGACCTCTATCCTATTTATATGGAGTTTCTGTTACCACCAATTAGATTCCTAGTTAGTGCAGGTACAAATCAACATAGATATTCTGGCAGACGATTTGACTGTTTGAAATATAAACTAAAGCTGCTGTCAAGTTGGTCCCTGAATCACAGTGACCTTATGTGTAACAGAATGAAAAAATGCCTGATCAGAGCTTTGTGACTCACAGGGTTTTTAATGACTGATTCGTGGAAGTGAATTGCCAGGCCTTTCTTCCTAATCTGTCTTAATATGGACGATCCTCTAAAACCCATTTTTCAAAATTATCATTAATTGGGAGTTGAAACATATATCTTATCATTCCATGGTTCAGTCACATCAAAGTCAATTGTACAATTACTTACACAACCCGTTTCCAAACATGTTTCTTTCTTCCTGCTTTTTTATCTCATCACCACTCTTGTATTGCCCCACAACCTTGGAAACTCTTATTCTACTTGCTGTTCTATATGTTCATCAATCCTGGGGTTCATTTACTGAGAAACAGAAAATATATAACAACTTCAAGAGGGCGACTCCCAAGGACATAACATATCTGAGATACTCCATGATATAAACAAACAGAATGTCTGTCACAGGTTTTCAGGAATAATACACACCTTAATACAGCATATAAGGCATTGATGTAGCAACACCACGTGTCCACCTAAACAACAGTTCCACCATCTTAGTACAGCTGTCTTTCACTATCTATGATACCATTTATTTTCCAGCTAAGTCCCCATGTTCCAAGTGACTCTGAAGAAGAGTCACTAGAGTTCATCCACTAGAATTTCCACATGGGATCTTACTGATGCAGCCTCTGGAGCATGGTGTACACCTTGAAGATCCAGGATTCAGTCTCCCAGCATTCCACAGCACCCAGTTTGGGTTTTTAGGATGCACCCAGAAGCCTTGGTCAATGTGGCAAACATGGTGGAGGCCACCAAAGGCACTCCTTGCCCCTAAGGTCCCCAGAGCATTCTGTCCTTCCCCCCATCTGGAGAAGGGTCCTTCCTTTTTTCCTACCAACAGACATGCAGTTTGCTCCCTTTCTCCTCTCCTGCATTGTTTTCCAGTCAATATCCCTCATCTCTCTGATAGCATTATCTTCCTCTCTGGGGGTACCTCATCGTAGATTTACATGGCAGTCACTCAGTAGATAGTATCCTCTTCCCCTCCCTTGTCTATTTGATTCCAGCTGTCTTGAGGCAGCCTTCGGCCAAGTGACCTTCAAAATACTTAACCTAGAGCAACTAGTTTTGGGTTCATTGGCACAGGTCAGGCTCTCTACCAGGCTATCTGACCCCTACCCCTCCCTCCAGCTAATGCCCTGTCAGCCTGAGCTTGTGCCTGTTCTGCTGTATTCCTACAGCAATGAGCTTATGCAGCATTTATCCTTACGTGCTTGACTACCTTCACTCAATATAATGCTTCCCAGGTCCCTCCATGTCTTAAGGTGTTTCCTGGCTTCATTGCTGTGTTTTAGGGATGTGTACTATTCCAGTGTGTGTATATGCCAGAGCTATTGTTATCCAATCTTCTACTGATGGGAATTTAGGCTATTTCCAGCTTCTTGCAATTGTGAACTGTGCTGCAGTGAGCATGGGAGAGCAAACCTCTGTTTGTGATCTGTTATTTATTTCTTTTGAGTGTATTCCCAGTAATGGTATTGCTGGGTTGTATGGCAGTTCCATTGCCTTCTGTTTTAGGTATCACCATATTGCCTTCCCCAGTGGCTGTACATATTTACAAGTCCACCAGCAGTGGATAGGCATTCCAATCTTACCATACCCTCTCCAACATTTGTTGTTCTCAGTTTTTAAAAATTGGGCTACCATTATGGGTGTTAGGTGGTATCTCACGATTGTTTTGACTTGTGTTTTCCAGATGTCTTGGGAGCATTTCCTCATGTGTTTATGAACCAGCTGAGTGGCATCCTTTGTGAACCATCTGATCAGGTTCTTGGCTCACCTTCTTATAGATCTATTAGTGGCATGATTGATCCTTATTACAAAGGAGAAATTGGATTACTTCTGCATAGTATAGGTAAAGAAGAATACATCTCGAGTCCAGGAGATTCATTAGGTCATTTTTCAGGGCTACCATGCCCTGCGATTAAAGCCATTGGAACACTGGAGCATTCTGATTCAGATAGTGCTACTAATAGCCCAGAGTCTTCAGGAATGAAGTTCTGTGTCATCCCACTGGGTAAAGTGCTATGGCTAGCTGAGGTAATTGTTGAGTGCAGAGGAAATATGGAATGGGTAGTGGAAGAAGGTAGTTCTCAATACCAGCTTTGGCCATGTGACCAGATGGAGAAACGAGGACTTTAATTTTTAATAAATAATTTCTATTTGTAGGTATGCATCAAATATTTTTTGTTGTGGTCTTGTTTTGCCCACTTACACAAATTTTAAGATGAAAATGGGGTTAGTGCACTTTTGGTTCTATGTGTGTCAGTTAATCATGCTAGGTGAAAGTATAATTTTATTATTGTCTTTGCAGATTATGTATGGTTAAAGAATTGTCTACAGGTGTCCAGGTGATAAGGGGCTGTGTGTGATACTTAGTGTTCATGTCAAGTAGCCATATCTGGGTGAACATAGGGGTGGAACTTAGCATATCAATGAGGTTGCTGCTTGATGAAACCTCCTTGGGGTGTGACCTTCTGTGTGTGTGTGTGTGTGTGTTTTCGCTCACTCCTTGGCTTCTGTTGGATTTGGATTCTGCACCTGAGCTGTTGGTTTGTACCACCTACAGATCCCAGGAGCTGACAGTAGACTGTCGACCTTGGATTCATTTGACTTTCCTTGGATGAATTGACCTCTGATTCCACCTCCTGCTTTCCATTTGTCACTTTTGCAGCTACACATGCCAGAGAAACCTTCAACTTGCATCTGACCTATCGACTTGAACTGGCTTAGCCTTACCTACTCCTACAACTGTGTTTGCCTTTTCTGGATCTACCTTATATACTGTGTATAAGCTGAGTTTTTCAGCACACTTTTTTTTTTTTTTTTAGGCATCACTGCCCTGGTGGTGGGAGTAGGAGGCCCAGCCTTTGCTCCTGTGAGCGGGAATTGAACCTCTGTCCCAGTGGGCCGCAGTCCCTCGCACAACCACTACGCCACCGGGGCTCAGCCCTTCAGCACACTTTTTAATGCAGTCTTTGTGGTAAAATTAAGTGTCCTGGTTCGGCTTATACTCGAGTAAATAATTCTTTCTATATACGACATATAGGAAGGTCCCTGGTTTTGCTTCTCTAGATAATACAACTGAACATCGGTTTGAAATACAGGGTCCGTTACATCTGGATTTTTCAAAAACTAGATATATTGGAAGTATTTTTGGCGGGAGTTGTGACAAATTGAAGAAGCTTGCATATGCTATAGGCTATAAATATAAAAAGTATATCAAGAAAAAGCTAGGTATGTCATGAATACATAAAATGGATGCAGTACTAGTTTTTTTCTTATCACTTACTACCATAAAATATATAAAAACAAATCTACTTCAAATGTTAAAGCTTATCAAAGATATGCACAGACTGTACATGGCACCATTCACAGCTGAGAGAATGTAAACAAATGTAAAGACATAGTATTAATTCGTAGCTGCATACAATTAATGATCACAAGTAATGTACTACTGTGGCAATTTCGTAGTTACCTCCTGTAACTACTGCATTGAGTTCCAAGTGTTGCAAGAATCCACTTAAAACACTATGTGACTATAATTTTCTCTGTGTGAGAAGGACTTCTCTGCAGCAAATTATATATTGTAGCCAAAGTTATCTCTCTAGCTTCTCACATATTTTTCTTAAAAATATTTACTTATCAATTTTAAGATACATATATCATATCATGCCATAGTTCATTCACGTCAAGCAGAACTGTACAATTGTTATCCCAATCCATTTCTAAACATACCTTTTTTTACAAGGACTCCTTGACATCATCTCCACTTTATAAAACCCCCTCCCCCACTGTTACCCACCCCTGTCTCTGAAACCTGAATTCGACTTGCTGTGTTTCTAGGCTTATCAATCCTGGGGTTCATATATTAAAAAATGAAAAAAAAAGCATCGCACAGCTTCAAGAGGGTGACCTCCAATGACAGGACATCTCTGAGATATCCCCTAATAAGAACAAACAAACAAACAAACAAACAAACAAACAAACAAAACAACACAAATCCCAAGTACAGGAAATTTAGGAAACCAGATTAAGTCCAGCATGCCTCAGAGAGGGGATCAACGAACAATGTTTTAACTGTTCAAGTCCGATTTACACCTTTGATTTTCTGTACTCCTCTCTCTAGTGCTCTTTGTTCAGTAACCATTGTCCTCCCCTCCCTCAATTGTGGGTTAGTTCCCCGGACACTTATTTCCTATGTAGTTCCACACATGAATCTTGGGCTCCCACTGTTAACCGTGGCCTTCTGTATGCCAAATCCTCACAATCTAGGTTCTGATGTCAGTCCCTTCTTCAACTTTGGACTATATGGTTTATCATCCTTTGGTGAGGGATGATGGGGTGTGTGGTAGTTACATAATCTATTATCAATGTGAGACTTAAGAGTGGAAGTGCTAAGGAGATAAATAGCTTGTCAGAGATGAGATGCACATTCATTGCCTGTGACATATTACTGCTGACAGCAAGCCCAATAGAGTCACCCTGATGCAGTCAGAGTTCTGGAGCTGGAGGAGGCACGTGGAGACCCACGCCAGAGTTGAGATATTTACATTGTCACTGGATCCCCAAGACTTGCCATCCACTGGCCTGTGATCTTTCTGCATTTGACATCATTGCATGTGCTTTGTAAGTCTGAAGAGGAATTTATAGATTGATATTGGACATATGGGCTAAAATCAGACTTATGGACTTGATCTGGATTGGGTTGAGATGCATGCTTAATACTCAATTGTTCTTGTATTTAAAGCTGTTTCTTATACATATATGAAAATCTCTGAATTTGTTTCTCTAGTTTACCCACGCTAGCACAGTGTGTTTTTCCCACACACTAAGATGTCTTAGTTGACATCTTATTTAGATGGCTGCTTGTTTGGAAATTCGCCTTTACGACCCCAGAAGTGATTTTATTTGCTAGCTGGGCACCATCTACAATCTTTGCCATCTTTTTCTATAGCACCCCTATCTTCCATGTTTTCGTTCTGAAGTAGAGTATTGAGCAGGGCCATGACGTAGCAAGTTCTTAAGTTGGAGCTAGGATTAAGTCTCACATTTTATTTATTTATTTATTTTAGGCATCATTGCCCTCTGGTGGTGGGAGTAGGAGGCCCAGCCTTTGCTCCTGTGGAGCCACTGCTGGAATTGAACCTCCATCCCAGTGGGCCGCAGTCCCCCGCACAACCACTACGCCACCGGGGCTCAGCCCTCACGTTTTTTTTTTCATCTTGTTTCCTGCAATGCCCTGAATCTTGAGTAATGTTATGAGTCCCATACGAAGTGCCACTAGCATAGCTGGCAGTGCTCTTGAGAAGCAGAGAAAGTTCATGATATTAGAAGAACTTGAATTGCTTGATATGCGACCTATCTTGAAGTCTACACTGGTGGTTGCCTACCATTTCAAGATAAATGAAGTCAGTGTAAGAAGCAATGTGAAAAACAAGACGGAAATTTGGACGCTAACACTACGGTGATTCCAGCAGACCTAAGAAAAGTACGCATTTTGCAAAATCTTGTATCTGAAATGTATCTTTTATGTGGGCATTGGTAGAAACCATCGAGTCCATTCCACCTCATAGCAATCCTTTGTATAGTGGAACAAAACCCTGCTTGGTCCTGGCCTATCTTCACAATTGTTGTCAGGTTCTGCACCATAGTTGCAGCTACGGTGTCAATCCATCTTGTCAAAGTGCCCCTCTTCATTACCGCCCCATCCACTTTACCAGGCATGATGTCTGTTTCCAGGTACTAATTTCTCCTGATAACATGGCCAAAGTACATGTAATGAAATCTTGCCACCCCCACTTCTGATGAGCATTCTGCCTATACTCCTTCCAAGTAGATTGGTTTGGTTTTCTTAGATAGCCCACAATATTTTCAGTATTCTCCTCCAGCACCATAGTTCAAATACATCAACTTTCCTTTGGTCTTTCTTATTTAGTATGCTATAGGAAAGTCATATCTGTCGACGAGATAAAAAGCAAAGTCATTACATGATAACAAAGCAAAATTAAAGTGAAACTTTCACGTAAAGCTGGAATTTTTTTCCCCAGAAGCAGAAACATGTTTTAAATGAGAAAGCCAAACCCAAATTTAGAAAGAATTGCACAGAATAAAAATGATGTAATAGTACTTAAGTAAAGGATATCTTTTCAGAATAAATAGAGAAAATATTTATCTGTAAGAAATTAACTTTTTTTTGTGTGTGTGTGGCTTCACTGCCCTGGTGGGAGTAGGAGGCCCAGCCTTGCTTCTGGAGAGCTGCTACTGGATTTGAACTGTCAACCCTGTGGACTGCAGTCCCACACACAATCACTACACCACCGGGACTCAGCCCAAGAAATTAACTTTAAATATAAAATGCGAGTAAATTAAAAGTAAAAAGAGATGAAATGACATGTAGAGTTTTAAGGAAAGTGGGCTATGTTAATATTAGAAGAAATAAACATCAGAATAAAGAAATTAGTAAGGAAAATGAAGAGTATTAGATAAAACAGGAGAAGCAGCTTCTGCTGACCAAGAGGCAAGCAAAAGTTCCTAAGTGCCATTGAGAAAATCCTTGAAGAGAAAAGATGTCTACCTGACTAGGTTTTTTTTTTTTTTTTAGTTTTTAAATTTTATTTTAGGCATCACTGTCCTCTGGTGGTGGGAGTAGGAGGCTCAGCCTTTGCTCCTGTGGAGCTGGAATTGAACCTCCATCCCCTGACTAGGTTATTAAAGAAGAGTTCATGAGTTACTCATTGGGCTGCTAACCCTACAGCCAGCAGCTTGAAACCACAAGTCACTCTACTGGAGAAAGCCAGGACTTCTCCTCCTATAAAGATTGACTTTCTGCGAAACACATGGAGGCAGTTCTACCTGCCCTTCAGAGTCACTTAGAGTCAGCACGGACTCAACAGCAGTGAGTTAAGGTTTGTTTGTTTTTTAAAATCATCTTATTGGGGGCTTGCACAACTCTTATCACCATCCGTCCATCCGTCCATCCATCCATCCATCCGTCCGTCCATCCATCACTCCATCCATCCATCCATCCATCCCTCCATCCATTGTGTCAAGCACATTTGTTGCCATCATTATTCTGAAAACATTTGCTTTCCACTTGAGTCTTTGGTATAAGCTCCTCATTTCCTCCCTCCCTTAAGAACCCTTCATAATTAAAAAATTATTATTATTTTGTCATGTCTTATACTCTCCGTCATCTCCTTTCACCCACTTTTCTGTTATCCACCCCCCTAGGCAGGAGGCTATATGTAGACCCTTGTAATCGGTTCCCGCTACCTATTCCATCTTTCCTCCACCTTCCTGGTGGTCCTGAGGGGTTCGTTTGTCCTGGATTCCCTGTGAGTTAAGGTTGTTTTTTAAAATACAGATTAAAATGCTCTGTCTGGGTGGAAAGTGCCACAAAGTTCATTTATTAGTCAGGGAGAGAATCAAGCACCAGGATGTAAAGCTAACTTATTATTTTGGGGTCAAAGAAGGATTAATACCATATAGAACAATTTTTAGAAACATAAAAAAAGGGAAACAGGCAGAAACTATGATGTATTTTCCTGAAGTGATACAGAATGTGTCTGCCTCTCCAGCATCCCCGTCCGTTTTCTCCAGCTCTTCTGCTGCTGCCACTACAAAGAAAACCTCTCCTGCTTCTCTTTCTCCTCACCTGGCTCATGATGAAGACTATCTATCTTTTAAACAAGAAAAGCCCTCACTGCCATTGCCTCATAGCGACGCGATAGGATAGGGTGGCACTACCCTTGTGGGGTACTAAGACTGGAACTCGTTATTAGAGTGGAAAAGCCACATCTGTATCCTTGGAGCAGCTGGCGAATTCAAAGTGCTGACCTTGCAGTTAACACCCCAACATGTAACCTACTACAACATCAGAGATCCTTTTAAGCAGACATCAATTAATACAGTATAGTACTATAAATGGTTTTTTCCTTTTGGTGATTTTCTTCTTAACATTTTTCCCTTCTAACTTACTCTAAAAATAGTATATGGGTTAGGCTGGGTTGACTAGAGCAACAAATTCAGTGACACTGTTGTATGTATAAGAAAGAGCCTTAGAGAAAGAAGTAATTATATATCAAAAAAGCATCCCGGCCCAGTGCAATGCAAGTCTGTAAGTCTGATGTTAGTCCATAAATCCCTTTCCAGACTCATGCCATCACATACAGTGATGCAGAATGCAGGGAGATCACAGACTGGTGAATGCTGAGTCCTGTGGGTCCACGGTTGGTGGAGACATGGCAGGGCTCTGGCAGCTCTCAGGATCAGTGGCAGAGCCCCCTTAAGCAGGAGGGTAAAGGAGACAGAGAGGAAGTTTCCCAGGGTCTTCTTTATAAGCAGGCCACATCTCCAAGAAGGCATCATCAGGTTGTGAACTGACCGACCCATTGGATTCCACCCTGACACCTTCATGATACGTCTGCAAGTTGACATAGAGCCATCTAATGACCACAGTATGAAATACAGATCACACACAAAATTTCTGTCTTCGGGTTAAGTCTTTAATCAACAGTTGGCTATTAGCATCTAAATAGAGGAAGGTTATTGTTATGTGTGGAGGTGGTTCCGACCCATCAAGACTCTGTGCACAACAGAGCAAAGCACTGTCCTCCCAATTGTTCCTGTGCCTCAGCACACTGCTGCAGCCACTGTGTCACTCCATCTCACTGAGAGGTTCCTCTTTTTCACTGCCCCTCCCCTCTACCAAGCGTGATGTCCAGGGATTGCCCTCTCCTGACAATATGACCCCTGCCAACGTGCTGCCAGAATAGAGAGCTGACTGACAGAAGGGGCAGGGCACAGGCTTCAAAGGACATTTCGGAAGCCCAACTTTCCTTTATGTGTGACGTAAACCTTTGGGAGGCCACAACAATAAACATTTGGGTAATCAGATATTGCATAAGTCAAAACTTCTGCTGTGCATAGAGGACAGACTGGGGGTCCCACAGGGGCTGGTGCCTTTAACTCCTGTGTTGCTCACAGTTCAATGCTATTGTCTTATTTCTCTGAAAGCTATCGATCTGAATTCAGAGTGCCAGCAGGGCCAGTCTCTCAGAGGGTTCTAGATTCTAGATTCACAGTGGTTCTCAACCTGTGAGGTTGTGATCCTTTTGAGGGTCAGATGACCCTTTTACAGGGGTCGCCTGAGACCACCAGAAAACATATATTTCTGATGGTCTTAGGAACCAAGACGTCGCTCCTCTATCAATCTTCAGGCGGGTTTGTCCATATGCAGATACGCCCACATATGAGTACCCTGTGTGAAGACTGTTATCTATGCTTCAAGATGAAATTTCATCTATTTGTCATTAGACATAAATATTTTACAATATATAATTACATATAGTTTTTGTGATTAATCACTATGCTTTAATTATGTTCAATTTTAAAGTGACCAGATTTTAAGGGGGATACTATTGACCAGGGGTGTGTGTTCTTGATTAAAAATTTGATCTATATGGAGCAACAGAAATGTTCATAGAACACAAAAATAGTATTGTAAAATATTTATTTAATTTTAAAACACGATGGGATGTGGGACAAATTGTTAAAAAGCGGAGCATCTGGTCACCTTGTTCAATTTGTAACAATGAAAATACATCCTGTATGTGTTTGTCTGGGTAGACCAGGACATGCATATCGATATAAGGAAAGGGTTTATATACAAAAGGAATGGGACATGGAGAAAGTATCCCAGCCCAGTCCAGCTCAAAGTCATAAGTCTGATGTTAACCCATATGCCCGAAATCAGTCTATAAAGTCTCCTTCCGACTCACGAAGTCACAGGTCAGTGGGTGCAGAATCCCAGTGCTGGCAGGACACCTGGCCTCCAGGGCTCAGTGTCCATCAACAGCAGAAGCAACTCATCACTGGCAGAGGTCTCCCACTGGCCGTCCCAGCTTCAGAGGTCTGGCTCCATCAGGGGAAAGCTGTGTGGTCTCTCTGCCAGCTCCTCCAGCTTCTCGGAGGCTGCCATCTTGTCTTTTCCGTGATTAATCGTCTCTGAGACTAACTCCTAACAACTGGGGAAGATAGCGTCTCATCTTCACGAGGGAAATATCGCGAGATTTTCCAGAAGTCTCAGGAGAAAGTCATGCCCACACAGAGGCCTCATTGGCTACTCAATGGCTACCTCCAGATTAACAGGCCAGACTCCACCCCTACATTTCAATCATAAAGTTAACATAAGCACACGACTGCCACACTGTATATCAGATATTGACATTATAAATCACAACAGTAGCAAAATGACAGTTATGAAGGAGCAATGTAGATAATTTTATAGTTGGGTGTCACTGCAGTATGAGGAACTATATAAAAGGACTGTGGCATCAGGAAGGTTGAGAACCACTGCTCTAGAAGAAGACCCCTTCCTGATTCTCCCAGTTTCTGATAGCCTCGGCCATTTCTTGGTTTGCAGCTGCAGCAAAGCTCCATTGTCTGACTCTTGTCCATCTGTGTTCCTTTATAGGACACCACTCAGATTAGTTTAAGACCCAGCCTACTCCGGGATGACATCATATTCATTTAACTGTCAGTATCAGGTTAATTTAAGTGACATCTCCCAAGAATTTGTTTCCCAACAAGGTCATGTTTTTGGGTACTAGACCTTCAACATCACAAGTGTTTGAAAATATAAAATAGCTCAACAGACTGTGAGCTTCTCATTTCTGCTTATAACCAGCCTGCCACACCAGAAGACAATGGGCACGACTGGGCTTGGCCTGGTCTCCCTGGACTGTGAATGTGGGGCATGCTGTGTCTGGCTTATATAGAACACAGGCAGGTTTTACCATCGAGTGAGCATGTCTGGGAGGACCGTGGCTTTGGACTGGTCCCCAAATAGAAGCCCCCAGGAAGCTGTTCAAGTTGCTTTCCCTCTGGCAGTGCACTGGGAGAAGCTAGTCTCACCCCACCGCCTCCTTATGTCAAAGTTCCCTGGTCACTGGTGGTCCTGGCCTCCCACTCTGTCTTCCTACTCCCCCCGCCCCCACTCAGGTCACACAGGTTCCTTTTTTCTCCTTCCAGCTTTTCTGTCCTGTTCTTAGCAGCAGGAGTAGCATCCTCAGTGGCATTCCTGCCCTTCAGACTCTACAATAGTGGCGCTCACGGCAGGTGCAGTCTCACAGGGTTCACAGCTGGGTGGCATAGTGGGGATTTCGATCAGGCTTTGGACTGTCAAAAGGTCTTTGTTGCCAGATACAGGGAGTGCTGACTGCCAGAGGGAGTGGCGGACAGGCTTCAAAGGAAAATTCTGAAACCCAAGTTTCCTTTATACGTGGCCTAAACCGTTAGGAATCTACAGCGAATGCTCGCTGAGTTTCAAGCTCTGGAGGTAAGAAGTAGAGCGGCTGACTTCCCAGCCCTGTATCTGAAAGGGTTCTGCAGCAGCCGTGTCCATAGATATCCTTGCCAGTCAGGGAGCAGATGACTGGGCTGGGAGGTAGCAGCTCTGTGGACTGTGCAGAGTGACCCAGAAATAGGGATCCAGGGGCGAACCCAGGTGGACGGTGCAGCAGTGGTGTCCTGTGTCGGGACTCAGCACAGCAGCTGGGAGGACAGGGCAGCAGAGGGCCCTTTGCAGGAACTCAGGGCCGCAGCTGTACAGATGGGGAAGTGGATGACCCTCCTTGAGCGAGCATCCAGGGTGACAGTGGATGGTGTTCCCCACACAGGGACCCAGGGAAGTAGCCACGTGGATGGGGTGCCTGCCATATGTCCTTCATGGGCTTGTAAATTACTCTCTGCAACTCACTAGTTTACACAAAAAACCTGCCACTCTATATCCTCCACCAATCATGAAGAAGGGTCCCCAAGAAGGGACCATACTCCATGAGGCCAGTATTTCCTTTCTTCTCCAGACCAAGGAGCTAGAGGACAGGACAGTGTGAAGTGCTGGTTCCTTTTGTCCAGGGACCCCGCTGGAGGCTCACCTGTCCACCTCTTCGAGGGCTGGAGCTCCTGAGAACAGAGATATGGCTGTGCTGGGGCGGTGTGTGTGTGTGTGTGTGTGTGTGTGTGTGTGTGTACTGTGCTGGCCATGGAGAGGTGCACAGGTATGGCAGGGGTAGACAATCTCAACCCACCCTGGGCATGGAGTTGTCATGCTCCAGAGTAGTCCTGCTTGGCCTTGAGACTGCAGTTGGCACTCTGGTCAGGATTCCTTCCCTGCCTGTAGGCCTCATTCTCATGTCTTGGTGCCCATGTTGGTCTCTCATGTCCTGATAGTCTTTGGGTTGACTCTATACTCTGGCCTGCTTGACTGGACCTCGATCTGGTCCCTAGCTAGCCTGGATCTGGTGAGAGTCACCCAGGGACTCTTTATGTCTCGGCTTCCCCCACTGGCCACACAGAATTGTCCTTGAGAAGTCTTGCCTAGATCCGGCCCATGGTTCTGTCTTGTCTGGACCCCAGGCAAGGATCTCTCTTCCCATTGACCGGAACAGGTCTCTTCTCTCTACCAGCTGGGAGGGCCTGCAGCCAAGAAAACCTGTCATGGAAGAGACTTGGGGTGGTGGCAATTGACCCAGGTACCAGGTACCCAGGACTTTACAGATTAGGTAGACCAGGCAGGATCTTCTCTTGACTTAAGACAGGGCTGGAGACCAGAAAGACTGTCTGTGGAGAGAGGAAGAAGAGTCTACAGGCTTCTGGCAGCAAGCAGTCTTTTCTCACTCCTGCTGCGTGTGTGCTCAGGCAGGGCTGCTCAGGCAGGTGAGCACTTGGGGCAGGACCCCCGTGGGATGACTGGGACAGGGTCCAAACGCTATTTTCAGGGTCTTGAGCTGGGGTGGCAGAAGGCACCTCTTAAAGAGAGGTGAGGCACATCTGACTGTAGACCAGATTGAGAGTTAAGTTACAGAGTCTGAGGCGGTATTTGGATCACCTGCTGCAGACAAAGGGCAGGTCTGAAGTTTGTGGAGCCTCTGCTTTCCTGCCTGTGAAATGGGGATGGTACCATTCATCTTAGAGAGGATGCTAAAGTTCAATAAACAAAAGGTTATAAAGCACCTGGCCTGGGTTCAATGATAAAACCCATTTCTTTCAACAGATACTTCTGGGGACCAAGACTTGACATAGAAATGTGTTTTCTACCAAGATGACCCATGTCCTCTTTGCCTGAGCCATCATGGTTCTTCTAGAGATTTGTTTTGCTGGGCCCTATTTTTCCCCTTCAGACTCAGGTGCTCTCTGTTTATAGATGTTACTCAGGGGAAAGCAGAGTTCTGGGCACCCCGGTCCATCCAACCATGGCTCAGGAATAGGAGCAAGGATGGATTTGGATGTTGCCCAAGAGCTTGGGCTGTCAGCCAATACCGTGACACCGACCCTGTGGGTTATGAGCAGTTGTCTCAAGAGAAACTTTCACCCATTCGAGCAGATTTCATGGATTCTTCCTGAGGGCAGAGTGGGCAGGGGTGGGGACAGGCTGTGAGCAAGAGACCCATGCACGTGTGTGCCTATGACACGGGGATGCTGAGGCTCCTCTCTCAGGGGCCTCACAGAGGTCCAGGGGCTGGAAGGTATTTGTTGTTGTGTTCCCTCTTGAAGTGAATGACTGTGAGAAGGTTTAGTGAATTAGCTTTTATGGAAATGTTTAACTTCCAGGAATGGAACTCAGGTGGTTGTCACCGCGTTTCGCTGTTCTGTGCCTGTTTGGAGACTGGCATGCGGATCCTTTCTGCTTCCCTCTCGAGTCATATGGACTGGCCTGGGTTGAGGGCCTTGGAGAGGCCCAGTGTGAGAGACGGTTAGGTGGGGTGGAGGGCCAGGCCTACCCGACTATGCCAGGATTATCCTGCAAAGCAGGGGGAAGGTCTCCCCTGTCTTTCTCCCTGGACCTTCCGCTTGGATCTCCTTATGAAAATCTTTATCTACTTCCTATGGATTCTCTTTATGCAAATACCGCTACAGCTATTCAACCGCCTCTCCCCCTATCAAATTACATAAAAGGCGCCAGCTCCACACTTTTATTGAATGCCATACCCTGGAAATCTTTCCAGATTGGTGCCTAGAGTGTGTTCTCATCGCGCTCTCTTTTAAAGAGCTTCTGAATTAGTCAAGGGCCTAGCAGAAAACAGGTGGTACATTTAAGTTGTGCAAATTAAGGAATAACTAAAAGGACTCTTTACAAAGGTGGAGGCAGGACATAGGGAAGATATATGGGATAGTCTTTGCTCTTCCCTTGGGGGAGGGAGGGAAAGAAGGAGAGAGGAGAACAGGGCCACCTGGCAGGAGCTGTGAACTTTGGTCAAAGGGCCAGCGGTCCCAAGTGCCTTGAAGGTAGGGTTGGAGTACTCCCAACCCCCAGAGCACAGTTCTGTTCGGATCCTTAGGGTGCCATGAGTTGGAATTCACTTGACAGCAACTGGCTTCTGAGTTTTGCCCTTTCACACGCAGGCTTATCTGAAGAATAAATTTTCCAGAAGTGAAACTGCTAGGTCAAGGCATGCTAGGTTTTGGTAGCCATTGCCAAATTGTCTCCCACTGGGGAGACACCTCTTTTCACAGTTTTATCTACAGAAGGAGCTGTGAGATAGTTAAGGATTATTGTGCCAACGTGGCCAATAAACACACATGAGATTAACTGAAGGGTGGAGAGAGAAATGGCTCGGTGAGCCTTGACTTTCTGGTTTTCGAGTCTCCTGCTCTCTGATGGTTGGACCAGGGTGCAACTGCCTTAGCCAATTCTCTGCTTCAGCTTGCAAGGCTCACTTCCTGCAAGACATCCCTGAGGAGAGGTCACATGGAGCTACCCTGATGCAGCCCTGGGTGCTGGAGCAGCCACATAGAGATCCCTGCCAGCGCTGAGATGCTGACATGCTCACTGATTCAGCTTCCCTCCTGCAGTCGGCATCAGTGCGTGTGTTTTGTGAGATGGAGGAGGACTTTGTGGATTGTTGTCAGATATTTGGGCTAAAGTTGGACTTATGGGCTTGGACAGCACTAGGTTAGGATGCTTTCTTATTTTATATAAAACTCTCTCATATATATATATATATATATATATATATATATATATATATATATATACAAGTTTCTGTGGATTTGTTTCCCTAGTTTACCCAGACTAATGTGCTGTCAAATCGGCATTTCAGACAACTGATAGGAAAGCAACCACTGCAGGCTTAGTATGAACTTCTCTTATGAAGGGGCCCTACTGATGCGGTGCTCAAAGTGCTTGTAGGTAATCAAAAGGCATCCATGGCTTGAGGGACAAAGATGTGGCGGTCTGCTCTGTACAGATATACAGCCTAGGAAACCCCGTGAGGCAGTTTTACTCTGTTGTATGAATCAGAATCAATACTGGTCCCTGTTCACAAGAGGTATGCTTCCAATTTCTCTCCACTGAACTAGATGTTGGCTGTTGGTTTTGGATAGATGGCCTGTATTGAGTTGAGAACTTTCTCTCCTATTCCTATCTTCTTATGTATTTTTAAAATCAAGAAATGGGTATTTGATATTATCAAATGCTTTTTCTGACTGTCTTAGGTCCGTTGACTAGACAAACAAACCCAGAGACATCCATATATATATGTAAGAGAGTTTTATATCGAGAAGTAATTGTATGTAAGGAAAACATTCCAGTCCAGTCCAAGTCAAGTCCATAAGCTGATATGACTCCATAAGTGAAATTCTAGTCCATAATCCCTTTTCAGACTTACAAAGCCACCTGCAACAATGCAGGAAGAGCACAGGCCGGTGGGTGCAGTCTTGTGGATCCAATGGTGGTGGACACATCTCCAGGCTTTGTACAGGTCTCAGTGTGACATGAAGATGAAGGCAGAAGGAGCAGGTCCACTAGCAGGTCCAATAGAACCCTCCTTATGAGGAAGGGAAACCCACAAGAAGGTCTCATCAGTCCGGGATCTGATGAATAGGCTAGACTCCACCCCTGCATTTCAAGTTGACATGAAATATGTAACTACCACACTGACTGATTGATATGATCAAAGGTTTTTTGGGTTTTTTTTTTTTGGCATCACTACCTTCTGGTGGTCGTGGGAGCTACCCAGTCTTGCTCCTGGAGAGCCGCTGCTGGATTTGAACTGCCAAGACAGTGGGCCGTAGTCCTGCACATTCAACCACTTATGCCACTGGGGCTCAGCCCGATCATAGGTTTTTATATTTTGCTTTATGTAGTGGATGGCATCTATTGTTTTTCTAGTGTTGAGCCTCCTTTGTGTGCCTGGTATGAATCCCACTTGTTCAGGGTGTATTATTATTTTTTGATATAGTATTCAATTCTATTTGCAATTATTTCATTGAGAAGTATTGCATCCTCATATGTTCATGAGGAATAGTGGTCTATGGTTTTCCATCTTGGTAATGTTTTTGCCTGTTTTTGGTATTGGGGTTATGCTTGCTTTATAAAATGGCTTTTGGAGTTTGCTGTCCTTTTCTATATACCAGAATAGTTTGTGTAGAATTGGCATAAACTCTTCTCAGAGTGCTTGGTAGAATTCCCCAGTGACACCACCTACAGATCACTCTTTGTGTTGCATAGCTCTGTGGGCTTTGAAAATGTATAATGTCATCTACCCACCATCGGAGTACCATTCAGAAAAATTTCATTGCATGAAAATACCCTTGCGCTACTTATTCACTCCTCGTCCAACCATCGGCAACTATCTTTCTTCTAAATCTATAGTTCTGTTTTTTCCAGAAGGTCATACAGTTGTAATCATACAGTATTTAACTATTTCTAGACTCGCTTCTTTCACTTATAGTATCCCTTTAAGGCTTCAACATATCTTGTCATGACACCCCAGTCCAATAGTTTTATATTTAAATATCATTCTACTCTCTGGATGTATCACAGTTTGTCCATCCATTCATCTATTGCAAGACTTTTTCGGTTGCTTCCACTTTGGGGCAGTTATGGACAAAACTACTATAAACGTCCATGTGCAGGGTTTTGTGTGGGTACTCACTTTCATTTCATTTGGGCCAATGTCTAGGAGTATGATTGCTGGATCAAAATGGTCAAGCTATGCTTAGTTTTGTAAGATACGGCAGACCGTTTTCCAAAGTGTCTATACCTTTTCATTCCCATCAATGAATGAGAGTTCCCGTTGCTCAATTTCCTCACTAGCATTTGGTGTGTCCAGTGCTGGTGTTTGGTGGAACAGGGGTTAGCTGCTTGGTGGCTACCAAAATGTCAGTGGTTCCAACGCACTAGCTGACTCACAGAAGGGACAGCGGGCTGTCTGCTGCCAGAAAGATTGCAGCTTTGCAAACTCTCTGCAAACAGTTCCGTTTCCTATTAGTGGATCTCTATGAGATGCAATTGATTGATACCTACTGATTTTTTATTTTTTTTAAATAGATGATGCAGTTATATCTTATGGCTGTTTCCTCACTGTGCTGATATTAAAGTTTCGTGCTATTTTAGGATCTGGTAGGGACTTCATTTCAGAGCTTCTTTTCACTATTTCAGGGGAAATTGAAAATGGGGATTTACAAACTATTGAATAATAGGCAACAATTCCTCACTTTCCTCATTTCTCTGACATGTCCTTCCTTGCTTCCTTCCTCTAGGAGGTCACTCGTGTATCCTGAGGACCTCTCTCCTTCTGATCAGCTCCTGTGCCACGTGCCCGAGCCCTGGGAGCCTCCAAGGGAATGTCCAGGGCTTTTGGGGAAGAGCTGTGGGGATGTTCACCCTCTTCATTTCCTAAACGTGCTCTGCCCCTCAGGGAACTGTGTGGGGAGAAGTGGGTGCCTGTGCCCCTCGTGAACCAGGACATGTCCAACACTGTGTGTGTTAGTTTGGGCTGACTAGAGAAACAAATCCAGAGACGAGCGTATATGTGTAAGAGGGAGCTTTATATCAAAGAACAATTGTAGATGAGAAAACATCCCAGCCCAGTGCAGACCAAGTCCCTAAGTCCGATAAATTCCTCTTCAGACTCACCCACCATACGCAATGATGCTGAATGCAGGAAGATCACCAGCTGGTGGGTGAAAAGTCTTGTGGATCCACTGATTGCAGTAGTGAGGGTTTCCACATGACTCCTTAACAGGAAAGTGAAGCAGAGAGTGTGGTCCAGCTCCCAGGAGATAAAGAGGAAGTTCCCAGAATCTTCATGAGAAGGCCATACCCACAAGGAAGCACTGCCAGGTTGTGACCTGATTGACAGGCTCGACTCCACCCCTTTCACCCTTCATATCCTCAAGTCGACAGGAGATTATGTAACTATCACACTGTGTATCTGTTGACAGCAGGAGTCAAGCATTCCACTGTCAGGCTCATGGGACCTCAGGGTCCCACCACCTGCTGATTTAGCTTTAGCCTCAGCCTCTGACCACCTTAAAATTTGAGCACCAGCTTCTTTTTGGTTCCCTAGACTGTTGCCCCACTCACTGTCTCCACTCAAAGCACATTGCACAAACAGAGTGCCTTGCCTGTCTCTCCAGGCTTTGTTTTCTTTCTCCCCACCCCCCTCCCCCTCTCTGAAGTCCTTTTCTATCATGGGACCAAGGATAGGATCTGATTCCTGAAGTTCTTGCCCAGGCAAAGCAAGGCCTGGGATAGAATATGGCCCTACCAGGCCAGGAGGAACTGCAGCTGACCTCTGGGCCCTGCCCCTCCAGAGCAGGGTTGGCCAGGGCTGAGCTGACAGGCATGAGAGATGACCTGTGCCCGGGTGTGCTGGAGGAAAGATGGGCGTCATCATTGCATGATTTTACCAAGGGGGGCATCGGAATCCATTTGACTGAGGACAGAGACATTCTTGGGGTCTCAAGATTTGAGAAGAAAGCAACTGGAGAAAGAAATTGGAGATGGAGTGTAATTCTCCTGAGGGAAGGGAATTGGATACCCGGATTTCAGAAGATACCCTCAGTCCTTGGTTCATTCCTGTCCTCCTGGACGTCCTCCTTTACTTTGCATGACAAATCAGAACAGCTGAGTCTTCACTGGGGATTTCTCTTCAAGAGAGGACGCCTTCATTGTCCACATCAGACCCACTGTGTGTTGGGTGGGCAGATGGGGAGGGGGGGGTGAGCGAGGCAGGGGGGAGCAGTCTCATAGTAGGGTGCCTGAGAACACCTAGGACCACCACTGTCCTGAGCTGGCTAGACAGGCCCGGTCAGACACAGAAACGGCAGGATGTATGCCTCTCATCTCTGTGTCACCTCTCTGCACCCAGGCCCATGCCACTCCCTTTCTGAATGACCGTGAATCGTCTTCCTGCTGGGTATCCCTCTGCCCACTGTGCGGGTGCTGCCAGCACCATCTTTCTGGAATGTGAACCTAGAATGTCACTTCCTTGATTCATGCTTTGTAAAGCTCTCCCTTACCTTCTCAGCGGAAAGCTCCAACAGTGACCTGCCATTCAGAGGTCTGGCCTCGGCTTCCCTCACCAGAACTCCCCTCAGTGTCTCTCCCTGGTCCATCCCATCCAGAGCCAGGAACGGGCATCCACCTCTCCCCTCCATCACTTTGCACATGAGGATCCTTCTCTGGCAGCTGCCTCCCTGCCCATCTCCTGATAAGCTGCCCCTCAGCCTTTAGGTGTGGGACAACTCACCTCCCTGACAGGTCCCCTGAAGCACACAGCACATTAGGGTCTCAGGAGGGCAGGTCTATTCCAACCAGTATCTGGCAGGTATGGGGAGCAAGGGCCCAGCGTGGGAGTTTTTCAGTGTCTGTATTAAGAAATTAAAGCCCAGCAATCAGGCCAGCAGGGTTTCATACAGAAGTTTCATTCTCTTCTCAGGAACATCCCTGAGCCTGCACCTTGGCATTGACATGTCTCTTAGTCTGTCAAGGGCTTAAGGCAGCGTGGGCACCGAGCCAGCCCTGGAGACATCTGAAATGAGCCCCGGCAAAGCTTCCATAATGCATATGCCTCAGCACCGGTCTCCAGAGACCCATGAGCGTATGGATTATGTTTTTAGCAGGAGGAAAAGAAATTTGTCATCTTCTCTAGTGCTGGGAGCCAAGGTCACCCAGATGCTGAGCCACTTTCTGGATGATACCTGGAGAGGCTGGGGATGGATGGCTTGGTGGGGGCGGGGTGTGTGCGTGTCTCAGAGGCCAGGGGGACCAGGACCTGTCCTATGTCTCAGGGCCATCCATCCGGCCAGATGGTGGGCAGGGGGAGTGGAGTTCCTGAATGCTCAGCTCAAGCGTGCACTGTGCTCGCAGAGCATTGGCAAGTAGGCTTCCTAGATACCCCATCTCTGGTAAGAGAGGGAGAGAGAAGTCTTGGGGGTTCAGGGCTGCTCCAGTTCTTTCTGCCTCCTTCCACAGGGTGTCCAAGACAAGTGTGTTCCCCATGGCAGCAGATGCATCTCCAGGGAACTAAGGCTCCCAATCACTGACGGACTCTTCTCTTGTATGTTGCTGGGGTTTCTGTTCCCTTCTGTGAGGCCAGCCTCCCAATACCTCCCACTCGTGAGAATGACTCACACACCAGTGACCGGAGCGCAGGGCTGAAGAGAGCCAGTGCTGGGGCATTACCGACCGCAGTACCGAACAGTGTTGGAGGCCATTCTTTTCTTTTTAAAGCATTTGCATTGTGGAGTCACATCTAGAACACAAGGTATGTAGGGAGGTTTCAAAAAGTTCATGGAAAATGGAATTGAATTCTTGGAAGTGACTCCACTCACACAACGAAAAAAGGGACCCCCACGAACCATTTGTGAAGTGCACGGTTCGCGGTGGTTTTTGTTCCATTCGCCGCCACGTTGCGCGACTCTCGCAGATACCCTCATCACCCCGAGGAGTGCAAACTCTTGTGTCCCTGAGGGACGGCCTCCCCCAGTCAGCGTCTGAATCCCAGCATCGCTGCCTGAGTAAGTCCCTCTGTGGTCCCCTGGCTCGTCTCTCATCTCCAGGGGCTGCACCCTCCTCTCCACTCAGACTCCGATTCTTTCAGGTGGGCCATCCTCCTCCTCCTGCACTCCCCAGGAAGAGTCCTTCCTGCTCCCGAGGCAGTTTTCCTTGGAGAAGGACAGTGGTAGGGGGCCCAGCCTGGGCCTGGGGTCAGAACCACTGACTGACAGCGAGGTGTCTGTTCATAGTGTTCAGGCCCCTCCCCCCACCCCCCCAGGGGCTTGCAGGAAGGCACGGTTTCCAATGCTTCCTGGCACCCCCAGTGCCCGCCCTGGAAAGTGCCGTTGCCGTTAGGCACCATCCAGTGCGTTCTTACTCGGCCACCTGTACATGGGAAGAAAACCTGCCCTGGTGCCAACTCCAAAACCTTGTTACTCTCTCTGAGCCTCGTGATGCGGCCACAGCGCCGATCCCGCTCGTCCAAGATCTTCCTTTGTTTTGCTGCCACGACACTTTGCCAAGCATGAAGTCCTTCTCGACTTCAGCGGTTTCTTCTGCACATCTTTTTTGCTTTGTGTTGTGGGCATCGCTGCCCTCTGGTGGTCGTGGGAGCTACCCAGCCCTGCTCCTGAGAGCTGGCGCTGGATTTGAACCACCAAGCCGGCTGGCCACAGTCAACCACTTACGCCACCAGGGCTCAGGCCCTTGACATCTTTTAAGTTTGTGTATTTGTGTGTGTGTAATGAAGATGGATGACTTTTGTGATCAAGAGAGATGTATCACTGCTGTTATTGGTTGTTGACTTGGCTCTGACACATGGCCACCCCAGGCAGAAGAGAAGGCAGCTTTGGCTGGTCTTGCCACCATCTCTCCCTCTGCAGGGTCTCTGGTGTGCTCCATCAAGCCCATTGTTGTGGCTGCTGTGCATTTTGCATGTCTTGCAACATAAGGGACCATCTTCCAGGGGTCGATTGTAAGTCATGATGTTTTCTTCGGCTGATCCCTGGAAGTTGGTCGTCAGGTCCTCCTTCCTAGTCTGTCTCAGTCTGGAAGATCCACTAACACTTGTGCACCGGGACTGATTCTGCTGATATTTGGAAAGTCGACGTCATTGCTTCCAGCATCATAAAAACAAAACAAAACACTCAACTCAACTCACAGCCATCAAGTCCACTTTGTCTCATGATGATCTTCCAGGGCAAGGTAAAACTGCCCTGGGGAGTTTCTGAGACTATAACTCCTTACTGGAGTGGAAAGCCCCATTTTTCTCCCAAGTAGCAGCTGGCGATGTTGAGCTGCTGACCTTGAAGTTAGCAGACCAGTGAATTACATACCATGGGCTTCAGCTGTTCTAAAACCACTACAGTATGACTACCTGACAGATGAAGAAATAATAGGGGAAACTATAGTGGGTGCCATAAAAATAGAATTGCTTACCCATTAAAGGACTTCCCGGCTTCTCTCGGGTCTGGGGATACTGATGAAGTTGGTTTGCATCAAGACCAAAATGGCACTGGGCCCTGCCTGATGATCTGCTTGACCCTAGGATCTTAGCCCTTCCCATGATTCATAAGTGAACAGGTTGAACAAGTGAGGGGTTTACCTATGCTGCTTGAGACTCCTGGCCTCAGTAACCTTGAACATGGTCTCTGGGTGGTGGGTGCCACCACCAGCTGTCCTGAGGCATGAATCATGGGACCCAACTGGCCCTTTGAGCCAGTGTCATCTCTTGAAAGGCTGGAGTGGCAACAGGCAGCCTTAGTGGCAATGCTGCTGCGTTTCCCTCTACAATCTTTGTGTGCCTAGGCCTGGCACCCAGTGGGTGCTCACACATGCATGGGCGTAGAGAACAGGGAGCCCAAGGAAGCTGAGGAGGGAACTTGGCTAGTTTCCTAGAGGCCTTGAGCAATCTGGCAGGTGCACCCTCTCACTAGGCGGTAGACCTGGGATGGCCCCCAGGGGAGCAGCTCTCCCCGGAAGGCCAGGAGCACTCTGAGGGAGTAGGAGATGCGGGCGTGTTGAGCCTCCAGCATGAGCACAGCTCCGATGCTGTGCTTGGAGGAAAGGCTGCTGCAGCGTCTGGACCCTACCTGCTTTGGTGCAGGGAGCAGGGCCTGGAGACCTTTGAAGTTCCTGGTTCTTGCCCACCACGACTCCTGGTTCTCCAGCTCACATTCCAGAGGAGCACGGCTCAAATATCCTCCCATTGACCTTCCTGCGGTCCCTTGAGAGACAAGCCTGCCACCCTGAGACCTCTCCTGGATAATTGTGTGTGCATTTTCATGTTACTGGAGTTTCTAGCAGACCAGTTTGCATTTCCAGCTTCCTGCTGGAGCGCTTGCTGACACACGTGCGGTTCACCCAGAACCAGTTTAGAGCCCACGGGGTTTTTGATTTCACGCTCACCTCGTTCCTTGCTCCATGCGATGGTCCCCTCCTTGTTTTTCTTTCCTTTTTGGCTCCCGCATTTAATTTATGCAATCCAGTTACATATGTGTATCCTCGTAAGCACCTTAGATCCTTTCCAGAAACACTGGGTAGAAATCATAAATACCATTTCTATCTTCATCCAGAGTCTGGAGGTGGGTAAACATCTCAGTGACAGCCAATTTCATTAACCCTTACCTGGACAGACAGGAGGATGATTCTGGCACAAAAGAGGCCCAGCAGAGTGGAGCAGCTTCCCTTAGGAGGAGAAGTTTGGAGATTAAGGACGTCTGGATATTAATCAGAAGTGTCTCTCATGTTCCTCTTGGGAGCCTGGTTCACCGAGCTCTCAGCTCTCTCCTCTTTTTCTCTCTGCTCTACCCGTCAGCCCCCTTGGAAGGAGGAACCGCCACGACCACCAGCAGGTTGGCCTGAGGTTTCCACAGCTCAGGCCAGAGTTTTCCTCCTCAGGGACCCAGCACTGCCTGACTCCAGGCCTCTGTCCTGGCAAAGGCTTGCAGTGTCCACCCCCGCAGTGAACTACCGACTCACATTGTTTTTAGAGAGAATTGTGGCTGAAAACACCCAGGGCTTTTGATGGTGAGAACCCTATCACAGTGGGGCCGCCTTGGGTTCCGAAGCTGCACTGGGGGACTGCACCTGTCCGTTGACCTCCAGATGTCCTACTCTCTTCTGGCTCTTTGCCTTCCTCCTGCTGAGGGCTCCCTCTGACCATGGAGGGCCCTCTCTTTCTTAGCCCATGCTCCTGGGGTGTCTTAGCTTGGCGTCTGCCTTCGGAGCTTCTGCCTGAGCAGGTAGTCCTGCCTCCATCTGTCAGGAGCCAAGGTCACAGCTCCTATGCCTCAGTTTCCACCTATGTAAGTTGGGGATGAGGACACATCTTTCATCCTTCACCTGGAGTTGATGGGAGCCTCAGCAGAGAACTCCACAGCACTGAGAGGGTGCCTGGACAGATCAGCTCTGATCTGCTTGTGTCCAACCAGGTCAGAGATGCTCAAGGTTGACTCATTGTCTAAGAGAGAAGGCCAAACGCGACAGCCTGGCTCTCAAGTTTTCACTGCCTTAGGGTTTTCCTAGAGCTCTAGTCCCCACACTTTAAACCTTGGGAGGACCTGGAGGTGTAGCCCTGCCTGGTGGCTTTTTCCTGTGGTGTCTGTGGACCCTCAGCTCTACCCCTGCCATCTAAATATCCTTCCAACTTACCCTCACTTCCTAACTTTGGTCTATTTCCTTCCCTCTGCCTAAAGCGCCCTTCTTTTCCCCTCTCCTTCACCTGAAGCATCTCTGAAGTTGAACTCTAACTCAGCTCAAACCTGAGGTTTCCACCACCCCTGTGCTGTCTGGCTGAGCACAGTGTCCTCTGGACATGAGGGAGGCCCTAGCCTTCTTCAGAAGTCCCCCAGGGAGCCGTGAAGCCCCCCCAGTGAGAGCAGGTGAAGTTCATCTCCCACTGATCACCCTGTGGTCCATGCCAATGACATTTGGGAGACTTGTGCCAATGACATTTGGGAGACTTGTGAGAGACACAGGGACACCCGTGGAAAGGAGGGAAGGGAGAAAGAAAGGAGAAAGAGAGGGGCCCTATCGTATCACCCTGCTTGGCACAGCATCCATGTTCTGAGTCAGCTGGTATTGAGCAGAGGACTCTCAGGGGCCTCTTTTATCTCTTCAGCGGCCATCAGAGGAAAGGGGCTACAGCAGACAGTGTGCTGTCTAATTAGGGGAGGAATGGGCCAGAACACTCTGGAAGGAGACACCCAGCCATCTTGACCCAACCCAGCTAAGTATTTAGGCTCCGGCTTCATCATGTGGCTCATGCTAGTGTTAGCCTGGGTTGTCTAGAGAAACAAACCCAGTGACAGATGCTGAAGAAACGACTTGATAGCAAGCAAGACATTTCTGGCAAGGTCATGGTCCAGGGCAGCCCAGCCCCACACATGTCCATGGGTCGATTGCTATCTGGTAGCTGACTGATGGAGCAGGAAAGGGCAGCGAGAAGCTGGGTGATCATAGGCGTAGCTCCACACTGGGCCATCCAAAGATGGCAGGCACCTGGCAGGGCACCGTTACCTCCCAGTCCCAGAAGCCAGACACAGCTTGCTCGCGAGCAAACAGGTGAGGCAGGGTCCAAGAGCGACCAGTTCTCCACAGGGTCACTTATACACAGGCCACCCCAGCCCCACCCCCAAGGAGATGTCATTAGCCTGCAGTCTGATGGAGAGGTTGGACCCTGTCCGCCCTTTCCTAGAGATGCAGCCAGCTGACACAAACCCTAAGGATACCCTTGCCATTTCTCCTTCTGGGTCCTCCAAGCAGAAGCATGGAGGGGCACGGCTTCAGGAGAGGTTCTGAGGAACGGAATGTGTGGTCCTGGGGCATCCCCTGTTGTTGTTCCCAGAGGGACTTGAAAGTACCAGGGCCCATGCACAGCCTCCTGGGTGTGTGGAGGGTGAAGGGACAATGGACAGACTCTGGGAGAGCATTGTGTGCCAGGATGGGACAGGATGTGACTCTGCTGCATGAGGGGGAACCACCCTGCGGGCAGGGTTGCTCGGAGTCCCTTCTATTGAAAGCATGGGGTAGCCGGGGTAGTGAGAATAGGGGTGAGTTGGGGTGGGGCCATGGGGGAGTGAGGTGGGTGGGAGTAGAAGAAGGGGTGGGGTGGTGTTTGGGAGTGGAAAAGGTAGGAGTGAGGCTGGAGTGGAGTTTGGGGGGTGGTTTGGGGCAAGCCACTCTAGTTGCATCTGAACAGATGGTATCTCCCTGCTGCTTGGCACCTGTCTCAGTCTCTTAGTGCTGATATAACAGCATTACGACAAGTGGGTAGTTTCAACAAACAGGGATTTCTCTTTCTCTTGCAGTTAGCAGACCAGAAGTCTGAATTCTGGATGCTGGCTCTAGGAGCAGGCCTTCTCTCCCTGCCGCTGCTGGAGGAAGATCCTCTCCCGTATGATGCACCCTTGGCTCTTGGGGGCACATATGGGGGTTTGGGGAGGAGGTGGGAGTGGCGAGTGCTCAGGGATGCCACCAAGGTGTTGACGCACCTTGACGGCCCCCTGCTTGGTGCATGCAGGTCAGAAGTGCTCCTGCCATAGTTAACTGAGAGGCCACTCTGCCATGGGGTCCAGTGCTCACATCAATCTCTCATTCAAACCCCCAATTTGTAGATGCGGGATTGACGGTAAAGGGGGAGGTCGTTTATGAAGGTCGTGGGAGCCACGGGGTGGTGTCCCACTGGATGTGGGGCCCCTCCCAGTTCTCTGGCCTACAGCTGACTGCACTGTGTCAGACTCTAGCCATGGAGCCTGGAGGGAGGGTGGTCAGGCTGCCAGGGTCTGGGTGTGGTGACATGGCTGGGATGGGCTGTGCGTACCAGGCCTTCTCTGCCCTGAGCTCTGGGTTGCTGGGATCTGGCTGGCCCAGCGGACAGATGGGCATTGCAGGTCTGGTGGAGTGATCTGTTCCTCTGGGCACGGTGCTTTTTCCACTGCAGTAGAAGGAGTGCCACTTCGCCTTGAGGAGCTGGGCTGACCTTTCCTGGCTACACACATCTGAGCCCGTCCCTGGGAATTCTGACTTTTGTGTGTGGTCATGTCTTTATAGCTGGCCTTGCCCTCTGCAATGCTGGCAGGGTGGGTCTGGCCAGGCACTGGGCCCGGGCAGGGGTCTGGTGTCCTGGGCTTGAGTTTCTTGCCAGTGACAGCTTGGTCACTAACTTCACTTTGGGCCACCCAGAGGAGGATTTTGAGCGTCCAATGTCAACCATGTCTGGGTCCTGCGCAGGTGAGGGGACATGGCCTAAGAGGTCTTCAGTCAGGACAAAGTCTGAAGCTGCTGGCCTGTCTGGTCTGTGTCCCCCTCCCCTGGGCCTAAGCAGAGGAGGGAAGGAGACCCTGTGCCAGTCCATCCTGCAATGCCAGGCTAAGGCCAGCTTCCCCTCTTCGGTGTAGGGACAGGCAGTGTGGGGTATGAGGTCTCGTAGGTGCACTTGTCCATGAATCTGTCTTTGTGCTAACGCTTATTTAGCGTCTGCTGTGTTGAGTATCCACCAGCGAGTCGAGGCCTTGGCATCTGAGAGGAGGGCAGGGAGGGACCATCCACCTCGGCCTGACAGGGAGCACTGGAAGAGACAAGTCATGCATCTGAGCCCTGATGATGACAGGCCCAGCACTCCTGCCTCCATCATCTGCAGGACCTTCCCAAACCACTGGACTTTCAGGCCCACCCAAGGGTCGATTCGCATCACTTAGGGTCCCTGGGATACAGCTTCCCACGTGACATTCTAGCAGAGGAGGTCGCCCACTCCTCACTCACCCTGGGCAGTTTAAGAGAGATTGCAGTTGGCATGAGACGCTTGAGCTAACAACAGCTGGAGCGGCGACAGTCCCCCCCGCCCCCCCCCGCCTCCCATCCACAGGTCTGCAGGGACGAGACGGATGGCGGTGTTGACCAAGTAACTTTTAATTAAATATACTTCCCTCAACTGGTTTCCAAGGTTACAGCAGAGGAGGCAGCAACTTTAGGTGCACGAGTGTGCATGTGTCTATGTGAGTCTGTGCGTGTGAACGCGGTGGTATGTCAATGGGTGAGTGTGTACTTGTGCGTGTGAGGTGTCCGACTGGAATACTGACACCCCCCCCCCCCCATGTCTCACCCTGTCGATTTGCCCTGGGGGACCTCCAATGCGCTCCTCTGCTCTTCCCCAACCCCCCTTCCCTCTGCCTTTCCATCTGCTTTTGCTCACTGAGCAGGCGCCGGGTCCTCTTGCGTTCTCAGTGCCTTCCACGGCCTCGTGCACACAGGCGTGCATCTGCAGTTACCGACCGAGTAAGTGACCATGGTGGGAAGCAGGAGAAAACGTCCGCCTAGCATGTCAGGGGAAAAAAATAAAAAGGAAAAGGGGAAAAAAAGCCCTTTCAGAAGCAGATTTAGGAGGGGCAAACCCACAGCAGGGCTGTCCATGTCAACTCGCGGTGCCCCGCCCTGCTTCCCGTGTGCTGAGCTGTGGGAAGCAGATTGACAGGGCCTGTTTCCCGAGGTCCCCTGGGGAGGTCTGAACCTCCAACTTTTCGGCTAATAGCTGAGTGCCTGTTTGGGCTGTCCAATAACCCGCGTTGCCATGTGAGACCGGAGCACTTTTTTCTAGGTTGGAATATTCCTCCCCCCCCAATAGTTTTATTGGCACATAATTTACATATCATACGACTCAATCGTTCAATCATATCAAGGAGAATTGTACAGTTACCACCATACGAAAGGACCTGAGAAGTCTTTCATTTAAGATCTTTATAATGACTGATTTGTGGCCTCCTCCCAGTTCCTCCACCCTCTCTCCCCTCATTCATTCTAGTTTCTAGACATGCTCAATTAGCCCCTTAGGTCTCAACAGGCCAATAATTTCATGTTATTTGACTCTTTTTCATGCTGTTCCTCTGCTTGGAACATCCTGCCTTTGCTGATCTTATAAATTTTATCTCTTCCAGAACTAATCAAATGTCATCTCCTCTATAAAATACAGTCCTCCCTTCACCCGTTTCCCACCCTGAACTCATTACCCTTATCCCTGGTGCAAAGGAGGACATGTACAACAATTCCTACAAAATTCTAGAAGTCCTCTCCCCGATGACTGTGCGTTTCTCCAGGGCAGGGGCACCATCTCATTTGTCCTGTAGATGCTTAACAAGTTTGTTGAATCAAATGAAAGTTGGGGTGTTGAAAGTCTTAGGTATCCACACCAAATTGGTTCGTGTGAGAGTCGTGCCCCACGGGTCCAATCTGTTTAAGGTTTTCTTTGAAAAGCGTAAGACATGAGATCCGTAAAGGCAGGGAACCGGCTTAGCCCAGTTCAGAGCATTTGGGCTAGAATTAGACGAGGATGCTTTCTGGGAAAGACTTATTTCTCAATGGTGGAAACTTGCTGGACCATTAAATTGGACATGCTGGAAGCCCAAGGCTAACTCTTGTCAAGTTTGCTTCTCCTTTTCTGAGTCTTTTGCCTTTAAAAGAGTCGTGCATTGTAGTTTAATCTAAAAGCGTTTCCCACCTGCCTCTAGTTTTCAGTGGGATTTACTGAGCCTCAGAGGGGCACAAGGCCCCAGTAGGATCACTGAGCTGACTGTCTATTGTGAGAGGCTGTGGCCTGTTGGTTAAGGGACTGTGTGAACATAAAAGTGGACACAGGGCAGTTATCCCAGGACAAGCTAGCTGGGCTAGCTCTGGGAGGCAGTGGGACAGTGGGGTGGAAGGGCAGCATCTTGGAGTGAGTGCACAATGCTTCAAGGGTTAGAGCTTGTGGTTCTGGACTCGGGCACCCAGGTTCAAATCCCAAGTCTGAGTCCAGGTCCAGTTTCTTCTCTCTGTGATTTGAGGATCTCATCTGTAAAGTAGGTCCTAATCCTAATCCCCACTCCGTGGGATTTTCGCGAGACCTCAAAGACCCAGCGAATATGCTGAAGTGTTTAGCCCCGAGCCTGGCACCAAGGTAGGATCTGGACAGGGCTGCCCTTATGATTGTGCGATGGGATTACATCACAGTGAAGAGGGTGACCTGGAAGGCAGGAAGTGGCGGGACCAGGGCCCCGTCTCAGTCTTAGCTCAACTCCTTGACCCTGAAGCCTGCTCAGTAAGTTCCTCTTGCACCACCATGCCTCTCTCACCCTCAGACCAGCCTGGCTCTTTGGCTTTGGGAGTAGAGTCTGCTGCAGTGGGTAGGAAAGGGGTATGTTTAGGGGGTGGTTATCCATCCTTGGAGTCTTGGTCTTCAGTGCCTGTGCTCTGTTCCTGAGGAACAGTGATGGAATCCAAAGAGATCTCTGGGAAGGCCAAGGAAGAGGTCTGGAGCTGGAGGCATTTCCTGAGCCAGGCCCAGTGTCTGCCACTGGTGTGTGGAGGTGGAAGCCCGGACTCAGCTCGAATGGAGACGTCCTCCCAGGTCTCCTGTGTATCCCTAACTGCACGTGCTTACCAGGTCCTGCCAGGGCTGCCTCTTGCCCATGGTCCATGGAGGAGCATGCTGCTTGCAGCCCCAGGGTCCTGTGTTCCTGCTGCTGGGCCTGTGACCAGGCGACCTGCTTGCTGGAACCAGCCTGGGCTCCCCAGTGCCTGGTGCCGGTCTGCACCAATCCACTGCTCTGGGGTCTCCAGAAGGGGTGGGTGTGGGTGTGGGTGTGATGGGTCTCCTAAGATAGGTCTCTGAAGGTGGCTGTGAGTGACAAAGTAACTTTTCTTTCCTTTTTTACAGATGGAAGCACTAATTAAGACGCTTGAATGTCTTCCATATTCCTAATTCTTTGTTCTTTTCCTTTATGTAATAGAGAAGATCCTGCCTAGCTCATTACCAGCTGGTCGAGTAAACATCTAAAGGCTATAAGGATATTTTATTTTAATTGCCTGAGCCTCAGGATTATAGAAACAAGATGGTAGGGGGAGGGGCTCCCCATCAAGACTGGAAACATTACTCGGTAAGAAGTGCTCCTTTGGAAGGGAGCCGCCGGTGACTCGATTGTTGGACCCAAACCCAGGAAAGACTGAGATGGTTTTGGAGGAACAGCCCGTGCCTGGCCTGACGGATGAGGGGTCAGGTTCTGAGCCAGTCAATTAAACACATTGCTCCTTAATAAACGTGGCAAAACGGCGTGAAAATATGCCTTATTTTCTAAGTTGCATGAATCAAAGGCTGGCCCGAGGCCCGAGAGGCAAAAGCTGCTTGCTCTGTAGCCGACATGCACACGGTGTCCTGGTACACGGCTCCGTGAGCCGCTCTCCCCGGCGCCTTTCAGAACAGAGCTGGAGGGGCAGCAGGTGGGCTGCTGCAGAAGAACAAGGTGCATGGGGTTGGGGTGGGAGCACCAGTTGAGAGCAGGGCCAGCTTGACCTGACAGGGTGATTTCCCAGGACTGCCCAGCCCTGCAGAGAGGCCAATTCACAGGGTCTTTCCCATGCAGCCCCGGAGGAGCTGTGGGTTAGACACCAGCTGCTAACTGCAAGGTCAGATGTTCAACCCTGCCGGCTGTTCCTCAGGAGTCAGATGAGGGGCTGTCTGCTCCCACAAAGGTTTCCAGTCCCGAAAACCCTGTATGGGTAAGGTCTCTATGAGATGACATCAACTCCATGGGCAGTGGGTGTGGGCTTTATTTTTGGCTCCTGTGCCTGTAGTCCCTGTGTGATACAGTTCCTAAGTTCAGTGAGGAACTGAAAGATCAGAAGTATGCATCCACCCAGAGGCACTGTGGAAGAAAGGCCTGGCGATCCACTTCTGCAAAATCAGCCCTTAAACACCCTGGGGAGCATCGCTATGCGCTGATGCACGTGATTCCCCAGGACTTGACTTGAGAGTGCCATTGCTACCAGTCTCTGGGCCCAGGGCTCACCCCATAATATGCTGAGAGCCCCAGCTTTCACTGTGCAGGCTTAGGGGGTCCCCAGGACTCAGAACTCCCATCTTCTGAGTCTCAGCAGCGTCCCCTGTGGCTTCCTCATGAGACAGTACCCCTGGGAGCAGACCTGGAGCACAAGGAGTTACTGCCCCAGGGGGGAATGGAGCACCATCTCTGGGGCCCTCTGGTGGTAGCCCCATCTTGTTTACCATCAGTCTTTCCCAGAGCCACCCTTAGGGCCTCTCTCTATCCTGCACTCTCTGGGCCTGGCTGGCAGCTTTGGGAGATGTGAGGAAGACTGAGCCTTTGGGTCTGATAGCCCTGGGGCTGGGTGGGCTAATCTCCTGGGGCTGATGCTGGTCACCAGCCAGGGTGGGAGGAGGGTTGCCTGGCCCGGATGAGGCTGAGCGAGGGGATCTGAGAGCAGAGGCCAGATGTGGAGCTTCGGGCCCCCTCTCCCCCGCTCCACACACGTAAGTGGCATTTCTCTCCCTTACGAGCCCCTGCTTGGTCTTATTAACACTAAGATCCACCGTAAATGTGAATTCCCCACTCTGAGCCCACAATCTGTGCATTTATGGCCAAGAAAAACTCATTAGGACCAGAGCGGCTTCCCAGGCGGAGGCATCGCTGGGCTCATTAGAAGGTCGTGCTGGCTCAGTGGTTCTCATGAGCTGTGAAAACCACTCAGCACCAGGAGTCTGTGTGGAGGGGCTCCTCCAAGTCCCAGGGCAGATGCTCTTGCCTCATTTGGGAGCCCATATGCCAAGGGTTTCTTCTTGTGGGAAGGGGCTACCAAATTGAACTTGCTTTCTCACAAATCTTGTTGGAGACTTGGGGGTCCTCTGCTCCCACAGAGGAGGTGTCAGTGCCCTGGGTATCCAGGCTTTTATCTTGGGGAAGGAGAGGTGAAGTCGGGGTGAGGGCAGACTTGGGGTGAGCATATTCTCAGAATGGGGAACACTCAGACATTGGTTTTTTTGGACTCTAGGAGGCCTAGATGGGGTTACCAGTAGTCTAGTAATTGAATGTCATCTGACTACTGGTCCAGATGAGAGGAAATCCGGCCTCTGTCAACTTGTATTAAGAAATGATCCCTAATAGCCTTAGAGGAAGAGCCATATCAGCTTAGGCCAAGCTATTAGCCTGACTGCCTTGGCTCCAGTCTCCTCTACAACTTCATTCTCAGGCACATGCAACCCACACAACACGCCTGGGGCTCACGGTCCTCCTCTGGCTTACTCATCCCATTGTCATAAAACTCATCTCCCCGCTGGAGTCGCCAGCCTTGTCCACCCTGAGCTGGGGCAGTGGAAAGTCACGGTGGTGAGGTGCGAAAAGGAAGTCAAAGGACATGAGCATCAGTAGGCCCAACCCCAAGAGATCCTTGAGCAGATATTCTCCCCTCTGAAAAGTTCACACTGGGTGAGGGGCCATGACCTGGTTGGCTGTGTCATGTCCACAGGGTGGCCAGGAAATGCGGTGAGGAGGGCCTTTTCTAGGCGAGCAGGAAGCCACTTTCCATGGGCAAGGGTCCATTCCCTTAGTTCTGACCAGCATGGTCAGGTGTTAGGGTCTTGGTATGTGATAAGCAGTGACCAGAAGTTCTCCAACTCAGTGGACATGCCTTTCCCTTGTCTCTCAGCTCACGGATCGTGGAGTTTTTTTCTTTCTCCTTTTTTTTTTGTCTTTAAAGATCATATATTGCACCCACAGAGACTTAAATACTATTCTTTATTTAAAAGATCATTTTATTGGAGGCATATGCAACTCTCATCACAATCCATACATATATCCATTGTACGTCAAGCACATTTATACACTTGTTGCCCTCATCATTCTCAACACATTTGCTTTCTACTTAGCCCTTGGTATCAGATCCTTATTTTTTCCCCTTCCTCTCCACTCTCCCCTCTTCCTCACAAACTCTTGATAATTTATAAATTATTATTATGTTGTCATACCATACACTGTCTGATGTCTCCCTTCACTCACTTCCCTGTTGTCTGTACCCCAAGAAGGAGATTACATGTAGATCCTTATAAGCAGTCCCCCCTTTCTACCCCACCTTCCCTCCACTCTCCCAGTACCGCCACTCTCAACATTGGTCCTGAAGGGATCATCTGTCCCGGATTTCCTATATTTCCAGTTCCTAACTGTATCAGTGTACATCCTCTGGTCTAGCCAGATTTGTAAGGTAGAATTGGGATCATGATAGTGGGGAGGAGGAAGCACTGAAGAACTAGAGGAAAGTTGTATGTTTCATCATTGCTATGTTGCACCCTGACTGGCTCATCTCCTCCCCATGACCCTTCTTTAAGGAGCTGTCACTTTACCTACAGATGGTCTTTGGGTCCCCAATCTGTACTCTCCCTCGTTTATAATGATATAATGTTAGTTCTTTGATGCCTGATCCCTGATCTCTTCAACACCTCGTGGTCACACAGGCTGATGTGCTTCTTCCATGCAGGCTTTGTTGCTTTTGAGCTGGATGGCCGCTTGTTTACCTTCAAGCATTAAAGATCCCAGATGCTTTGTCTTTTGATAGCCAAGAACCATCAGCTTTCTTCACCACTTTTGCTTCCACACACACTTGTCTTCAGTGATCGTGCCAGGAAGGTGAGCATCATGGAATGCCAAGTTAATAGAACAAAGTGTTCTTGCATTGAGAAAGTACTTGGGTGGAGGCCCAACGCCCATCTGCTGTCTAAATACATGTACATCTATTTCCCTATGATCGTATATAAATATACTTACCAATGTTCATGTCTGCATTTAGACCTCTATAAATGCTCTTTGCCTCCTAGTTCTTTCCTCTATTTCCTTTTACTTTCTTCTTGTCCAACTATCATGCTCAGCTTTCATTTGGGGTTTCAATAATTTCTCTCAGTTACATTACCCTTGATCAAGCCCTATCAGGCCTCTCGCACCCTCCTTGCCACTGATTTTGGATCACTTGTTCTCTTGTCCCTAGGTTGGTCAATACCACCTACTTTACCCACCTTCCCCTCTCCCATGTTCCCCTGGAACCATTGGTCCCATTGTTTTTTCCTCCAGATTGTTCATCCAGCCTATCTTATCTAGATAATCCTACAGGGATAATAATATGCACAAAAAATGAGACATAGCAAGATAAAGTGACAGAAGAAAACAAAACAACAACAAACCCAATATCCAGAAAAATATATGAATAAATAAAATAATAATAAAAAAGAAAAACCTGCAAATAGTTCAAAGTCTGTTTGTTGACCTCTAGGAGTGCCCTCTGGTCAAGTCCGATGGGATGCCACGTCTTGGACCCAAAGTCTATCCCTGGCATTCCCTTGGGTCCTCCATGCTCTGTTCCCCCCACTGCTGTGCTCATGCCTTTCGTGTTTTGCCTTGGTGTGGTGGGATCCTTTTTTTTTTTATCATTTTTTTTGGGATTCTTAGAACTCTTATCACAATCCATACATTTATCTATTGTGTCAAGCACATTTGTACATTTTTTGCCCTCATCATTCTCAAAGCATTTGTTTTCCACTTGCCCTTGGTATCAGCTCCTCATTTTTTCCCCTTCCCTCCCTGTACCCACCTCCCTCATGAACTCTTGATAATTTATACGTTATTTTTTAAATCATTTTATTGGGGGCTCATATATAATTTATACATTATTATTTTGTCATATCATACACTGTCTGACATCTCCCTTCACCCATTTCCCTGTTGTCTATCCCCTAGGAAGGAGGTTAAATATAGATTCTTATAACCGGTTCCCTTTTTCTACTCCACCTTCCCGCCATTGTTCCAGTATCACCACTGGTCCTGAAGGGATCATCTTTCCTGGATTTCCTATTTTTCCAGTTCCTGTTTATACGGTGCACATCCTCTAGTGTAGCCAAATCTGTAAGGTAGAATCAGGATCATTATAGTGGTGAGGGGTGGGGTGGGGAGGAAACATTTAAGAATGAGAGGAAAGTTGTATGTTTCATTGCTGCTACACTGCACCCTGACTGGCTTATCTCCTTTCCACAACCCTTCTGTAAGGGAATGTTTAATTGCCTACAAATCGGCTTTGGGTCCCCAATCTGCAATTCCAATTCACGATGATAAGATTTTTGTTCTTGATACCTGATCCAATCGACACTCCATGGTCACACAGGCTGGTGTGCTTATTCCATGTGTGCTTTGTTGCTTCTGAGCTAGATGGCCATTTGTTTACCTTCAAGCCTTTAAGACCCCAGACACTATATCTCTGGATAGTTGGGCACCATCAGCTTTCTTCACCATATTTGCTTTTGCACCTGCTTTGTCTTTGGCAATTGTGTCGGGAAGCTGAGCATCAGGACCATGGATTTCCTAGAACCTTTCAATTTCTTGGCAATCCCCAGCACTCTGCTTCTTCTCTTTCTACCACAGCGATTACTCTTCACTCTTGTCTGTCTTTCCCCCTTTACACCATCTTTGAACTGGGCAGTCCCTGTCCACACTCAATGTATTTCTAAGCTTTGCTTAGGCGCCCCCTAAAGCCGACTGTGTGGGAGATTTCTGGTAGGGTACAGACTGGTTTCTAGTTTGAATAACAGAAGTCTCCTCTTATTTGTCGGTGCCTCCAATCAGCCTCAGAGAAGCAGGTTTCAGATGCAAGCTGTGAGATCATGGAAAGGGAATCCCAAAAGGTTTGATGTCCAACCAACAAAATAACAATCCCTTCTCTTGTCAGCGAGTATGCCAGGGGTTATTCCAGCTACATAAAGTTGAAAAACGAATAGCTCTCAGGTCCTGACCAAATTGTCCCTAGTTCTTAAGTTCTCTTTATTTTTCCTCCCTAGTAGATCTTAATCTCTTTTGTTCTCATCAGCACTACCTCTCTCAAAATGACATATGAGCTGTATTTGACTTTTAAATTTACAAGAGAGAGATGAATTACCATCAGTATCCATCCAAGGTTGATTTCTACCAGGTGGAGATCAGATGTACCTCCACCCTCAAACTTTTAACCAATTCTGACATCTATGATCCCTCCCAGGATGCTCTTATTTCTTTGTGGAGGTCAGTAATTAATTGCAAGGAACACACAGAAGTCACAAAGAATATTCATGATTCTAGATTCATTAAGGATATTAACAGGTTACAATTCAGGATGAGAAACACTCAGGATACAATTCTTTCATCAGGATAGCCTATTCTCAGCCATGTATGCAGGCAAACTTCTCTCTGGTTTTCTTCTTCTCAGCTACGAAACGTCTTGCCTCTACTCTCTTAGACAAGTGTAGCTTTGCCAATAGATGCTTTCCCACTTAAGTGCCTGGGAAGAATCCACTCTACCACTAAATCTCCTGCATGAAGGTATTCCTCTTTCTCATTTCACAGGCCACCAAGCTCACTACCATCTTCTGCCAGTCTCCTGGTTTGGCTGTTACCACTTTCTCTCAAGCTATTTATTGCCTCTGATATCACAATTCTTGTTTCCTGAATCACAAAGTCATACACCTCTTCTAGCTCTTCTGTCTAAATGGCAGTAAGATTTTTCCTTGTGCCTTTGAGATTGTTCATTTAAAACCTAATGGGATGCTAAAACTAATCAATCCCTTTATTAACATTCCTAAAACCTCTATGCATAGTCTCAGCACATCAGGGTTCCATGTCCCTTATCTATATTATGAGCAAGCTATCCAGTTTCTGTAGTGGACCACAAACATCTTACATTTACCTAGTCCCACCCAGCTAGGGGGTTAGGTGTTGGGCTACTGACTTCAAGTTTGGCAGTTCAAACACAATAACCACTGTGAGGGAGGAAGATGAGACTGTGTATGCCTGTAAAGAATTATAGTCTCAAGGTCTACACTCGGGTTTTGGGTCTCTTGCTTCAACCCTCCTCGTTCTCAACAATGTGATTTTTTGTTTGTTTTGGAGTGGGAGAATGGGGGAGGGAGGGAACAAAAAAGGAGCTGATTATAAGAGCTCAAAAAGAAAGTAAATGTTTAGAAAATAATGATGGCAACATATGTACAAATATGTTTGATACAATCGATGAATGGATTGTGATAAGACATGTAAGGACTCCCAATAAAATGATCTTTAAAAACAGAAAGGAAAAAAAAAAGAATTATCATCTCAGAAACTCTATATCGGGTCACTATGAATCAGAATGACACAAGGGCAGTGGGTTTGGGTTTTGTTTTGTTGCTCCCAGTCATTAGGGAGGTCTGGTGGTGTAGAAGATTTAAGCATTGGACTGCTAATCTCAAAGTTGGCAGTTCAACCCCCCCCCCCCCCAGCTGATTCCAGGGAAGAAAGGTGAGGCCATTGGCTTCCTTAAACATTTACAATTTCAGTTACCCGAAGGAGCAGTTCTGCTCTGATCAGGCCACCATGAGGTGGAATCCATTCAATGACAATTGGCAAGGGTTACAAAGATGGTGACTAGAAGAGCCGCAGCCCACACCCTCTGGCCCAAGTCATCATTCTCTGACTCCTAGACTCTGTGGCAGGCTCTAATGGACCTTCCCAGGCCTTCTTGAGTCTGTTCTCCATCCAGCGACCAGTCCCTGGTGCTCAGTGAACATTTATGCAATGGGTGGACCGACTGCTCGTTAGTATTCCAGCAAGAGCCGTTTGACAAACTCTGATTCTAAACGCGTATTTCATCCCCCTGGGTGGTGTGGATTATTGCCGTTATTTTTAGCTTGCCGGGAAGAAAAATAACAACTTCTCCTTGTTATTAAAACCAGAGGCTTTTCAGAGCAGGTAGGAGTCACAGTGAGGACAATTGGGGTGATGGCCAGAGGTCAATGGGTCTTGAGTTGGAATTGTTTCTTTTTATGCCCAACTCAATGCTACTTTTTTAAATTTAATTTTTGGGGGGAGTTGTCCAATTAATTTTTAAGTAATATTATAATTGGAACTAGTTAAAAAAGCATTTGACTTTTAAATATTGAAGAAATGATATGTTGACAGGAAGGTGCAAAAATTGCTCATATGTCGACTTTCCCTAGATCCATCAATGGTGACATCTTGAAAAGCTATAGTATAATTTCAAAACCAAAGCAGTGGTGCTTCAGTGGGAGGATTTTTGTCTTCCATATTGGGGGCCAAAGATTCATTCCTGTGCAAAGCACATCACTTATAGCTGGCCACCCATCTTGGCGTAAAGACTTGCATGCTGCGAAATAGCTTCCAGCAGAGCTTCTCAATTAAGATGGACTAGGGAGCAAGGTCTGGTATGCTACTTCTGAAAATAGAATGGATCATAATAGTCAAATCTGCAACTGATTTTAGAAATGGAACAGGACAAGGCTTCCTCTGAGAGGGAGGCTGACCCAAGGGTCACTAACAACAAAGCTGCTAACTAGACTACCAATCTGATTCAGTTATCCCCATTTAAAAAACTTATAATCATCTGCCTGTGCATGTTCTGTGCAGTATTACCTGATGTATAGGTTGCTGTAACTGCCACTACAATCAAAATACAGAACAGTTCCCTCCTCATAAAAGAATTCCACCTGTATTCATAACCACTCTTTCTCTCTCTCCCTGTCCCCTGGCAACTGTTAATCTAACTCCATTTCTAGTGGACTCAGACAATGCATACTAATTTTAGCTTGAATTTTTCCCTCCAGATTATTACATATATCAATAACTCTTTACTTTATATTGCAGAGTAGTATTCCATTGTCTGAGTGTCTCAGACCTTGTCTAAATCATTACAAATAAAACTCTTATGAATATTCATATACAAGTTCTGGTTTAAACATAAGTTTGCCTTTCTTTGCCATTAAATTCTTGCTGTAGATTGAATTGTGTCCCCCAAATATGCTTTGGAATCCTAATTATTATGCATCTGCCTGTATCTTATTAGGAAATAAGGTTTTCTTTTCTAAGCTATGATGTGTTAGCAGTGAAGGGTATGTCCTCAACCTTGTCACCAAGAGTGATGAAAGGAGTAGCAGTGCCACTGAGGCAAACAAGCCAATATAAGGGGAAGATAGTCACCTCATAGACAGCGTAGGCAGATGGACCTACAAGTCCAGGAACTCCAAAGATTGCTGGCCATTGGAAGCTGAAATAAAGAGCACTGCTGCTGTTAGCACTTGACTGCTAACCCAAAGAATGGAGATTCAATCCACTCAGCAGATCTGCCTGAGAAAGAGTTGTTGGTCAACTTCCATGAAGATTATGGCCCAGGCAATCATATGGAGTAGTTTTACTCCGTCACGTGGGGTCAGGATGAGTCACAATGGGCTTGATGGTCTATAGCAACAACACAAGCTGAAACAACTTCCTGAACGCTGAGAAAATAGATGTCTATCCTTCCACACCACCCGCCTGTGGTATTTCATCAAGCTAAGACAATGTCCAAGAGGACAGGGACTTTGAATACCAGGAACTAATGTTTTTGCAGTTCTGAAGGCTTAAACATAGCGGTCTTAGGAGAAGGTCCTTCTTTATCGCTAGTAGATTCGTATCTAGTTGACTCTTCTGCCTCTACCTTTATTTTTATTTATTTTAAAATCATGTTATTGAGGGCTCATACAACTCTTATCACAATCCTAGAAACATCCCCTGTGTCAAGCACATATGGACATTTGTTGCCCTCACCATTCTCAAAACATTTGCTTTCTACTTGAGTCCTTGGTATCAGCTCCTCATTTTTATCCTCTTTCTTCCCCACCTTCCCTCCCTCACAAACATTTCATAATTTATAAATTATTATGATTTTTTTCATGACTTATACTGACTCATGTCTCCCTTCACCCATTTTTCTGTTGTCTAGTCCTCTGGGAGGGGGCTATATATTAAAGTGACCAGACGTCCCACTTTTTGGTGAGACAGTTCCATTTTTAAACAATTTTCCCCGCTTCCCATGGCATTTTTAAAAAGTCTCAATTTTTGGAAAGAATATACAACAAACTAGGGAACGGCGGGAGATTGGGAAGGGAATACACACCCTCTTCCTCCCCTCCACCCCGCCCCCGTCAATGGTGTCCCGCTTTACCGACGTTAAAATCTGGTCACTTTATAGATCATTGTGATTGGTTCCCCCTTTATTTCCCCACCTTCTTCTTCTTCTCCTCCTGGTATCCCTAATCTCATTATTGGTCCTGGATTCTCTGTGTTTCCAGCTCTTCTCTGAACCAGTGTACATGTTCTGGTTTAACCGGATTTGTAAGGTAGAACTGAGGTCATGGTAGTGAGTGGAGGGAGGAAGCATTAGGAACTAGAGGAAAGTCGTGTGTTTCCTCGGTGCTACACTACACCCTGACTGACTCATCTCTTCCTTGTGACCCTTCTGTAAGGAGATGTCCCATTGTTGATAGATGGACTTTGTGTTTCCACGCTGCCCTTTCCCTTATCCACAGTGATGTGATTTATTGCTCTGGGTCTTTGAATCCTGATACCTGACCCCACTGACATCTCAGAATCATTGAGTTAGTCAGGATAGACTAGAGAAACAAAATTCATAGACACTCATTTTATAAGAGAGCTTTATATAAAGGGTAATTGCACATTAAACATCTCAACCCAGACCAGTCCAAGCCCATAAATCCAACATTAGCCCATATGTCTGACACCAATCTCCAAAGTCCTCCAAAGTCACAAAACATACAAACTGATGCCGACTGTGGAAAAGCTGGATCAGTGAGCGTGTCAGCATCTCAGCACTGGCAGGGGTCTCTATGTGGCTTCTCCAGCGCCCAGGGCTGCATCAGGGTAGGTCCATGTGGCTTCTCTTCCTGGATGTCTCAAAGGGAATGAATCTTGTCAGCTGAGGCAGAGAACTAGCTAAGGCAGCTGCAACTGGTCTGACCACCAGAAAGCAAGAGACCAGGACATGTGAGGCTTGTTAAGGCATTTGTCTCTCCACCCTTCATTTAATCCCACATGTGTCCATCAGCCAGGTTGACACAATAAACTTCACCTGGAGAAAAGTTGCAGGCTTCATGCACTCTGGCTCATCTCTTCATTGTGACCCTTCTGAAAAGGGATGTCCAATCAGGTTGCAGCTTGATGACCTCAGTTGGAGGCTCTGAGGGATAAATAGTTTGTTGGAGGCAAGACACATCCTCACTCCCTGTAAGACGTTCCTGTGGATAGGACACGTGGACCTAAACTAGAGTCCTGGAGCTGAAGGAGCCACATGGAGAACCCTGCTAGAGCTGAGATGTTTCCACTACCACCAAATCCACAGGGCTTTCCATTCACGGGTTGATGATTTTCCTGCATTTGGTGACATTGCTTGTGTTACATGAGTCTGAAGAGACTTTATAGATTGGTATTAGATATATGGGCTAATATTGGATTTAGGTACTTGATCTGAACTGGCCTGGGATGTTTTCTCAATATTCAATTGTTCTGGTATATAAAGATCTTTCTTATACACACATGTGTGTCTATGAGTTTGTTTATCTAGTCTACTCAGAGTAACACAGGTATCGGATAGTTGTTTTAATTTGCATTTCTTTGATGGCTAATGATGGGGAACATTTTCTCATGTTTGTTTATTGGCCATTTGGGTCTCTGCGCTTGTGAAACTTCTGTTCAGGTCCTTTGTTCACCTCCTCAGTGGACAATTAGTTTTTTTTCTAATTGTAAGCTAGCACAATACTGTAACTTTTAGAAATATGGCCTCTGTCTGATATGTCATTGCTAAAGCTGTTTCCCTAGTCTGCGGGCTCTCTTATTACTCTCGGTGAATTCTTTTGATCTACACAGGAGTTTTATTTTCAGTATATCCCATTTGCCAACTTGTGCCGCCTCTGTATTTATATGTCTTTCCCCATGTGTGATAGCTTATGTTAAAATACAAGTATTAATAAAGAGATGGAAATTTTAAAAAGAAACAGACATTACGGAACCGAAAAACATAATAATCTAAATGAAAAATTCAGTCAGAGATGCCAATTTCCGCAGCATATTGGATCCAGTAGAAGAGCTAATTGGTGAACTTGAAGACTAACACCAAAGAAATTAAACTCGCTAGCATTGAGTTGATTCTACCTCCTGGCAACTGTAAAGACAAAGTGAATGGTCCCTGTGTGTTTCTGAGACTGTGACTCTTTACAGGAGGAGAAAACCTCATCGTTCCCCTGGAACTTGAAGACAGGGCAGTTGAAATGATAAAGTCTGAGGAGCACTAAGTTAAAAAAAAGAGTGAACAGAGCATAAGTGAACTGTGATGCCCATTTTGCAAACCAACACACACATCCTAAAGTTCCAGAAGGAGATGAGAAAGGAAAGCGGATCTAAAGAATATTTGAAAAATAACAGCAGAACACATTCTCAAATTGACTACATGAATCGAATCATCGAAAAATAACAGTAGCAGCAACAACAAAAACTAAGCAAATCTAGATGGACAACCTAAGAAACCTACCTCAAGACATATTATTCTCAAACCCTTGAAACCCAGAGACTAAAAGAGAATACTGAATTTAGCAAGATAGAATAATTTTCACTTACAAGGGCCCCATGATAAGACTAAGTGGTGATATTTCCACAGGAATCTTGAAGGCCAGAGGCAATGAGATGACATATTTAGAGTTCAAAACTATGCACTAAGGATTTTACATCAGGCAAATGGTCCTTTAATAAAGAAGACAAATTAAGACAGTCCCTTTTAATTCAAGGAACTTTATGATAACTAGATTTGTTTTACAATAAATGTTAAAAGGAGTCCCTCAGAATGAAACGAAAGGACACTAAACAGTAACTGGAAGCTGTACCTAAAATAACTCTCCAGTAGAGTTAAGGTACAGTGTAGTAACAACAAAATATGCAACTTTCCTCTAGTTCTCAACTGCTTCCTCCCACCCACTATCATGCTTCTGGTTCTACCAGACAAGTCCAATTAGAACAGGGGATGTACACTGGAGTTGGAAACATGGGGAATTTAGGATAGATGTTCCCTCAGGACTTGTGATGGGAGTGGTGATACTGGGAGGGTGGAGGGATGGTGGAGTAGAAAGGGGGAACCAATTTCAGGGATCCACATAACCCTCCTCTCTGGGGCATGGTCAACAGAGAAGTGAGTGAAGTGACACATTGGACAGTGTGTGATATTAAAAAGCAATAACAATTTGTAAATTATTAAGGGTTTGTGGGGGAGGGAGGGGAAAGGAAAATATGGGGAGCTGTTACTGGTGATCTAAGTGAAGGGAGGACATTTTGAGAGTGATGATGGCAACAAATGTGCAAATGTGGCCTGCTTAAAATTGATGTATGTATGGATTGTGAGGGGAGGTGTATGAGTACCCAATAAAATGATTCATTTAAAAAAAAAGGGAAGGGGAAAGAGGAGCTTATACCAAGGGCTCAAGTGGAAAATGTTTGGAAATGAATGTGGCAACATGTGTGCAAATGTGCTTGATGCAGATCATGTATGGAATGTTATAATAGCTGTAAGAACCCCCAATAAAATTATTTAAAAAGTAACTCTCCAGTAAAGATGATTTAGTAGGCAAATAGAAATGCCAGTTGGATAATATATTTGGATTTATGTTTCTATGTTATGTTCTATAGGGAGAAAGAAAAGGCATTTGTTTACCATCTTGGAAACTCGAAGGGGTAGTTCTACCCTGTCCTACAGGTTACTGAATTGGCATCTACATGATATAAAATAACAAAAATAAGTACGGATTTATGTTATTTGACAGTTAATCCAAAAGATATAATTTGCAGTCACAACTTGAGGAACTACAAAAAGAAGAGCAAGTCCAAAGTTACCAGAATGAAGGAAATAGCAAAGCTAAAAATTCCCCAAACTGGTTAGCCTACACTGTTCAATCTCCCTTTCTTAATTGTGCTTTAAAAATCAGCACCATGGGCTTATCAATGACACTACAACAGACGGTCTTTGTGCTCCAGAGAGATGATAGGTAAAACTTTCTACCATAAACTAATGAGGATTTCTTTAAGGTGAGCCTGAGGCAGATAAAAAACAGATTCAGGAATGGCTTTTAGACTCACACTTATTCCTATCTCCAAGCCAAGAACAATTAGTTCTTATGTCTTAGCTCTGCTTAATAATTGCTCTCATGAAGGAAACACAGATAATTTGTGTGTTATAGAACAGTGTGGTGAAGCAATTAGATGGTGCCTATTAGATAAAATACTCTCTAAGGTCTTAAAGGATGGTTTCCAGACAAGCAACCATCTAAGCGAGACATCAGCTAAACCCATATGGAAGAAGAACACTGGCATCTGGGGTCCAAGGCTTGTAGTTGTATCATCCAAACCTGAAAGAGAGGACAGTGTCAGAGCTCAAATTGTGCAATTTCGCAGTGCAGAAGGCTATGGATGACAGTGGAAACCCAAAGTACATTTGCAGAGTTCACATAGGGAATCAGTCTCTTGTGATTTCCCTCTAGACATTATTGATGGATGGGAATATACAGGCTATTGGGCAGAGAGTTTTGGAGAGATGGCTATACTAAATTAAAGCAAAACACTTGATTTTCTCTCCCTTCTGATCCTCTTTGTGGTCTTTAATATTTTCTTTGCATTTTATTTCATATTGGGGTTTATCTCTTTTGTTTTTTGTCATTGTTGGTAGCCTTTTTGACACTTTGTTATGCGTTTTTCTACGTTTTTCAGTATATGAAATCTAGGATAGGTGAATCTATAGACACAAAAGTAGAATAAGGATTCTTAGTGGGATGGTGGGGCTACGGGGGACAGGTAAAGGGGAGCTGATATCAAGGAGTTTAGGACGGAAGAAAATGTTCAAAACTGCTTTGAAATGGTATGATGTCTGGATTAGCTCCTACTGAAGCAACTTTTTTAAGAAAGAGAAAGAAATGAAAAAAGAATTCCAATTTCCCCACACACCAACAACCAAACCAGAAGAAGCCCCAAACGTCCCCAAACCAAACTCACTTCCATTTCAACTAAGAGCGACCTTCTAGGACAGGTTGGAACTGTCGTTTTGAAGACCGTCATTCTTCACAGGAGTAGAGAAGTCCATCCTCTTTCCTGTGGGGCGGCTGGTGATCTTGAACTAATGACTTTGACATGACCAACCTAGCGAGTACACCATTATGCCAGCAAAGTGCAGAGTGGAAAGAAATGAAATAGAGAATTGAAAAACAACAGAGGATTGTTGATTTTTTTGAAATATCAATAAGATCCCACAAACTTCTGGCTAGATTGACAAAGAAGAAAGAAAGACTTACACTCTAGATAGAAAAATGTATTAGGATGTTACATTATTTTAGATATGGTATTATAATGTTATATTATTTTAGATATGGTATAGGAATAGACATACAAATCAACCAAAAAAATTAGAAAGTGTGGAAATTACTGCTAACCCTACGGGGGGAGAAGCATTATAAAAGGATTCTATGAAAAAATTTTCACTTACAAATTAAATAAAATAGATGAAATAACGAAATACCTAGACAGATAAACTACCTGAATTGATTAATGGATACATAAAAAATCCAAATAGACTCATAATAAGTAAAAAGATGAAGCAGTAATTAAAAAAAATCCCAACCAAGAGAAGTCCTGGATCAGATAGCTTTGCCGTGGGAATCTTTCAAACCTTTAAATAAAATTTTACTCAATACTTCTTAAATTCTTCAGACAAAAAAAGCACATAAAAGGAATAACTACTGTTGGCTCATTCTATGAGGCTCTGAAAAAGACTTCATGGGAAAATAAAACTACAGACCAATAGGAATATAGATACAAAAAAATCTTCAATAAAATATTAGGAAACTAAATCTAACAGTTTATTGAAAAGATTGCACATCATGATCATTATGGTCATTAGTTCAAGAATGTAAAGGTGGTTCAAATAAGAAAATCAATTATATGAAATATGCCACATTAGTGAAATGAATGTGATCATCTGAACTGATGGCAAAAATGCATGCAATAAAATCCAATAACCTTCATGATAACAACACTGAGTAGTGACATAAGGGAAATTTCTCAACATGAGAAAGGGCATTTATGAAAAGTCAAGAAAGAAAGGAAGAAATACCAACAGCTAACATCATACTTAATATTTAAAGATTGAAAACTTTCCTCTTAGATCAGGAATAGAAAAATGAAGCTCACTTTAAAGGCTACTATTCAATCTGGTACTCAGTTCTAGCCAGAAATACTAGCTAAGCATAAGTAAGTATCCTAATTGGAAAGAAATAACTATAATTATTTCTAAACTTATTAGAACTATTCAGTAATTTAAGCAAACTCACACGGTACAAGATCAACACACAAAAGTCAGGTACATTTCTCTACAGCAGCAATAAACAGTCTGAAAAAAGAAATTAAGAAAATAGCCCTACTCACAATCGTATCTAAAAGTAGAAGCCCACTTCTACTTCTACAGAAGAAATTTAACCAACGGTGTGAAACATATATTCGCTGAAAACTATAAAATATTGTTGGGAAAAATACCTAACCAAATGAAAATGACTTGTTGCAGAGCAACTCAGATATAAACTGCTTCCTTTATTGCTAGACTGGCATGAAGGGCAAGAATTAGAAGCCACGGGCTTCAGAAACAGCGCTCTAAAGAAAAGCTGTCTGCGTGGTCAGGAGAAGGTTACAACCTTTTCCTTTGGTGGCTGGGAGGCGGTGGCCCAGGGTGACAAGTCGGGCTCCCCTGGACCTGCTGAGACACCTTCCACAACTCCCAGGTCAGAGCGACAGGGTTCTCTTAGCTGTGCTGACCTGCCTAGGTGTCTTTTCTTACTGCGCCCCTATTTTTGCCCCCCATCCCCTGAATCTCTGAACTGCTCCTGGGGGCCAATGGACTACTAGCCTGGCAGAGAGGCTTCAAGCTTGTCCTGCCCCAGTCTCTGGCCCCTCATCTCAGGACCCTTACAAGGGGCCTGCCACAGCCATTTGACCCTCTCCTGATGACTCAGACACTCAGACCTGCACATGCCCACCTGGTCTCCCTGGAGAGCCTCTCCTTCAGGACCTGCTGTGTTCCTGTCCCTTGCTGCCTGCGGTCACTTGTGGCACATTTTAACTTTTGCTATTTTTTATTTCGCTCTGCAGCCTTTTGGATTGAGATTTTTCTGGGTTTTATTCTGTAGTTTTTTTGTATAATTTTCTTTCTCTGAAATTCAGGAGAGCCAAATCTCGAGAGACAGCAACTGGTCTAATAGTTTCTTAGGAGAAGTTGGGGGAAACCGGGAGCTAATAAGAATAGATACAGAAATGAAGAAAATGTTCTAAAATGGATCATAGTATTGAAGGCATTACTCTTTTAAAGAGTTTTAAGCCATTGAATTATAGGATATGTGACTTATATGCCAATAAAACTGTTACCCACCTCCCCCAAGCACAACCCACACCAGAAAGCTGTATGAACAAAGTGAAGAGACAATCTACAGAAAATGGAAAAAATAACTTGGGAACCACAGGTCTCACAGGCGCTGTGGGTTAAACATGGGGCGGCTAATCGCAAGGCTTGTTGTTCAAATCCCTCAGCTACCTTGTGAAAGAAAAATGAGATGGGTGCACCTGTAAAGATTTACAGTCTCTGAAATGCTAAGGGGCAGTTCTGCTCCGTCCTACTGGGTCCCTAGGACTTGGAATTGACTTGACCACTGCGTGTGGGTTTATAGCTGATGATTATTCAATATCCAGGATATATAAAGGACTCCTATACTCAATAACAGTAAAAGACAAGCACCCAATTTTTTAAAAGGCAAAGGAATTAAGTAGGCGGTTCTCAAAAAAACGTAAGTGACTGGCCAATAAGCACATAAAAAGATGCTCAATGTCACTCGTCACTCAGGAGATACAAATAAAAACCACAGCAAACTATCACCTTATCTCTACTGGAATGGTTGTTATTAGAGAAACAGAAAAGGAATGCTGCAAGGTTGGAAAGAAATTGAAAGCTCCACTCATTGCTGGTGGGATTGTAAAATCGTGCCATCACGGTGGAAAAAATAGTACAATCATTTCTCAAATTGTAAACATATATCTCTCCTATGATTCGGCAATTCCACTTGTAGACCCCAAATAATTGAAACCAGGCATTCAAATAGATACATGTATGTACACTCACTATTCATACTAGTTAAAAGATCGAAATAGTATGGAAAAACAAACAAAAATACTATTATTCAGTCATAAAAATGAATTTCTGTTATGACATGAATGATCAATGTTATGACATGAATGACCTTTGAGAACATTATACTGAATGGACTAAGTCAGATGTCAAAGGATAACTAGTGTATGATTTCACTGATATGAAATACCTAGAGACAGAAATGTGGAGAGAAAGTAAAATAGAGGTTGTCACGGGCTAGGGGAGTCGGAAAAAGGGAGTTTTCACTTAAGGGGCACTGAGATTTTATTTAAGGAGCTGCATACATTTGGGAGTAGGTAGTGGTGATAGTAACAAAGCATGAATTAAAAAGTAAAAAGACAAAATGTTTTGTCATATAATTTTTTACCACAATACAATAAAATCAGAGAACCCTGGTAACACAGAATGTAAACACTTGGCAGCTAACTAAAAGGCCAGGAGTTTGAGTCCACTGCTTCTCTGTGGAAGAAAATGTTTGAAATCTGTCCCATAGACATTACAGCCTAAGAAAGTCCATGGTACGATTCTGTTCTGTCATTTGGGTTCTTTTGAGTTGGAGTCAATTTGATGGGGCACAGCAACAACAGCAACACTTTAAAAAGCAGGAGCAGGTGAGGGATAGCAATTCATTTGCTACAATTTTTTTGTTATAAAAAGGAATTTTGCAAGGTTGTTGGCAATGGAAGTGGTCATCATCCTACTTTACCCATATCTTTGTAATTTATACAGACAAATAGACCTGAGGGTATAAAAGAGCTAAGCTATTGTTGATGGGCGGGTACTTAATTTACTGGGGAAAAAAAGTTAAGAGATTCCATCTGATCAGTGGAATGATGAATGTGGTGCCCCAAACACGTTTCTCGGTACTGAAAATAAAACAGAAGCACAAGAAAAGCAGCAGGACTCTTAAGCATTGGCCTCTCAAGTCTAGACATGTCTAGGGAGTTAAATGTTGAAAATTGTTGAGGAAGAAAAGACCTGATGAGAAAGAAAAGAACTGCATTGCCTTTGCATCCTGAAATTTCCTTTCCTGGGTTTTCTTTACTTTGATTTAAGGACTGTGCTAGGCTGGGTTCTCTAATGAAGCAAAGGCAGTTATATCTATCTATCTAGCGTCATCATCTATCCATCCATCTATCATCTATACATATATGGATATGTGTAAAGATATACATTTATATCAAGAAAATGATTCACACAGTTATAGATGTGGAGAAGTCCAGTCCAGTTCAAGTCCAAGGGTCAGAGGGTAAGCTGGGGTTTTTTTTGATTCACGTAACTGTTGCAGGGCTGACAAACCAGGAAGCAGGAAGACCACAGGCTGATGTCTGCAGAGAAAGATGAAGCCAAGGTCAGCAGGTCAAGCCAGTGGCTGCAGAGTCCAGGTATCCAAGGTCAGCTGATCAGATAGCAGGTCATTGGCCCAAGTCTAAAAACTGGAGGTTGATTAACCAAATGTTGGATCCAGAGCCAGTAGGAATCAAGGTAAGCTCCCTACAGTGTCAACTTACATAGGCAGCAGACCACATCCCCAAGGAAACTTCCCGTTGCATCAGGTCTGTGAACTGAGTAAGGGATTGCACTCCCCGCTAATCTTCTCACAATTGCTTGCATGCTCATAGCATTCGCATCTCATCATGGAGCTGATTACATTATGTTAGGTCACATCATGGGGGATTACTGCCAAACTCCTAAGAATTCTGGGCCAGTCAAGTTGACGCAAAACTTCTGCACCACAAGGACGTACAAGGAGATAGAACTAAATAGATTTACTGCGTTTATGGATGAGCTGTCTTAATGTGACAAGGCTCTCGGGTCTTCTAGAGTTACCTATGCATTAAATGAAATCCTACTCAAAATTCCAGCTGGAATTGTGAAGGAATTCAACAAAGTCCTTGTGGAATTTATTTAGTAGAGTCAGTCCATTTTGAAAATTAAGCTCAGTCCATTTTGAAAATTAAGAGCAAAGGAGAGGTGGGGAAGCCACCGAATCAAGTGCTGTGGCTCATTACAGGACTGTTGGAGTCCCTGGGTGGTGCAGTGGTTGACACACTCACCAGTGACATGAACGTGGGCTGTTTTGAGGCCACCAGGAGATGCCTAGGGTGAAAGACCTGCTGACCCACCCACACAAACACTCAGCCATTGAAAACTCTACGGAGTGCTGTTCTCCTCCGACTGACAGGGGGCTTCAGAATTGACTCCAAGTTGACTGGTTTTGGTGGTCCTCATACTGAGGCAAACCAGAACATTAATAGTACACAATGAAAACCCCAAACACCAAATCCACCTCTATCAAGTCAATTTCAGCTCAGAGTAGAACTGCTCAATAAAGTTTCCAAGGCCATACATTTTTTTCATTATTTTATTGTGGGCTTTTCCAGCTCTTATAACATTCAATACATCATTTGCATCAAGCATGTCTGTACACATACTATCATATTCATTTCAAAATATTTTCCACTTGAGCCCTTGGTATAAGGTCCTCCTTACTCCCTCCTTTTTTTAATGAATCATTTTATTGGGGTTCAGCCAACTCCCATCACCATCCATACATACATCAACTGTATGCAGGCCACATTTGCACACTTATTGTCATCATCACTCTCGAAACATCCTCCTTCCACCCAGCGCCCCAGTATCAGCTCCCTATATTTCCCTTCCTTCCCCCCTCCCCATGAACCCTTAGTAATTTACAAATTGTTATTATCTTCATACTGTACACTGTCCAATGTGTTCCTATACTCACTTCCCTGTTGTCCATGCCCCAGAGAGGAGTCTATGTATAGATCCCTGAAATTGGTTCTCCCTTTCTATTCCACCATTTCTCCTCTCTCCTGGTATTATTACTCCTATTATTAGTCTTGAGGGATCATCTATCACTTTTACAAAAGCAGATCATCACCTCTTTTTCATAAGGAGTGGCTGGTAGGTTTGCGCCATCGAATTTTCAGTTAGCAGTGAAGTGCTTAACCCCACGCTTTACCAGGGATCCTTAGGACATGTCATGGAGAGCTCAGAATGGATCCAATGTGAGAAGTTGTTATGTGGCTGAGCTGGCATTGCAAAGAAGGCGGAAGGGTGGTTGTTCAATGGGTGAACTGAGAAAATGGCTCACTGGACTGACTGCTTCTTCTCCACAATGCCCTAGCTGCCTTTATGTTGGGTTAAAGACGTGCAGATGAAAGAAAGGGAAAGTTGTCAAGCAGAAGAGCACACAGGATCATCTTTTTGTGACCCAGGGCTGGAGAAAGGATTCTTAAACAAAACCCCTCACATTATAAACCATAAGAAGAAAAGTAGATGGATTTGGTTCCATTGAAACAAAGGATATGTGTTCAATGAAGGACGCCACAGCCCAAGTTCAGAGATGAAGTTGTGGCGCCAACTATGGTAAAAGATTATTTAGATTACTGTTTACAATATAAGAAAAAAATAAAGTAGAAAAACGACAATGGTACAGAAGAGGGAGTTCTTGGAAGGGACTTTCCAAATGGCCAGTTAGTATCTGAAAAGACTCATACACTGGCAAATAAAACAATAACTCCAGCTGAAGCAGCAGGGAAAGGCTATGGCACACCAAAAAAAGCGAGTAAAATCAATGTCAGCAGGGATGTGGGGAAATCGAGAGCTTCTAAGGGTGATGAGTGGTAGACAGGTAACAGGGTACAGGTACCCTGGTGGGAAATTGGGTGGATTTATGTGTGCATGATTAAGTGTGCATAAGCCCTTTGACCCAGTCATGCTAGAGAAATTTCCACAGGGTGCCCAAGGGAATATGTGCAACTATGCTTCTGATGACATTGCTTCTGCTATTAGTGAGCTGGAAACAGGCGAGGGGTCCACAGCTCCAAGAAGGAAAAGGTTACACATGGTAGGCTCATACAGTGACAATCCACACTGCAGGAGGAAGCAGACTAATTGCTCAGACAGGTCCACGGACTCAGCTCCCACCCATAGTGTTAAGAGAGAGGAGAGGGAGCAGAAGGACGTTCGCAGTCTAATGGCTATAAGTGGATAGCAACAACGCACACACAGCACACACACAGCAGCACCACAGCTTCCCCAGGGATGCAGACACAGCGGAGTCTGTTCCTGTAGGGGAGGCAATATGAGAGGGACATGAGGAAAAGGGGAAAAAAACAAGTGGGGACAAATTTTAGGGGGTTGCGTGCATCTGTGTGAGCAAAGGATTTGACTGGAGAAGTATGATTTGAATGCAACGCTCCCTTTGCATTCAGTAAGAAGAGTCTCCAGTAAGTTCTAGGCTTTAAAATAAGGTCTTCAAGATAGTCCATTCCTAGATGTTATGTGTAGGGTTGCTGACCTCAAGGTCAGAGGTTCAAAGCCTCCTGCTGCTTGGAGGGAGACAGATAAGTCTTTCTACTTCTGTCATGAGTTTTAGGTTTAGAAATCCATAGGGTGGTTCTACTATGCCCTAAAGGGTCACTCTGAGTCAGAGTCAACTAAATGGCATTGAGTTTGCATTGAATATTAAATAAATATGGTAGGGACATTGGACATAGGGGGAAAGAAATTGTCACAGTATATTCCAGGCATCACAATGAACTCTTGATAACTTAAAAGATAATAATAATAATAATAATAATAATAATAATAATAAAAGGAAAATTAGTTATTTCAGTTCTTTTTTTTATTTTATTGGGGGCTCTTACAGCTACTACAACATTCAGTACATCATTTGTATCAAGCACATTTGCACACATATTTCCACATACATTTCCCAATATTTTCCACCTGAGCCCTTGATACAAGCCCCTTTAAAAAAAAACCTCCCCTTTCCCTCCCCCCCCTTTTTAAAAAAATTAATCATTTTATTGGGGGGCCCCTACAATGCCCATCACAATCCCCAACAACATCAGTTGTATTCAGGCCACTTTTACACACCCATTGCCATCATCACTCTCAAAACATTCTCCCTCCCTCCAGGCCCCCATTATCTGCCCCCTATATTACCCTTCCTCCCCCCCTTCCCCTTGAACCCTTAGTAA
>PVJH01003746.1:0-136720 GCA_004026705.1 Nesogale talazaci | reverse complement strand
AAAGCGCTGAATTTCGTTTTCTCACACTTCTGGAGGCTACAAGTCCAAACCAAGGTCCTGACCCAGGCAACTCCTTCTGAGCCCGTTAGGAATGCAGCTCTCACAGGCCTGTCTGAATTTCTGGTGGCTGCTAGCCACCCTTGTCCTTGCAGGTGTGTCTGCTTCCTACTGCCATGGACTCCTGCCTTCTCCTGGCATCTGACTCTGCTTCCTTCTCTTCTCTTCCCTCTACTGCTCAGAAGGGATTAGGACTAGGATCCATCCTACCCTGGTGCCACCTCATTTAATTTAGCTGGTAGCAAAAGCAATGCACAATGTCTGTGTAAAGTCACAGTCACTGGTCCAGGGGTTAGAACTTGAAGACCTCTCTGTTTGCAGGGCGGCAGGGAGGTGTATGTGTGGTGGACACAATTCAAACGATAGCTATATTACACCAATGTTAGTTTCTTCTCATAGAGGACTATGGTTGTATTGGATGTTAATGTTCAGTGGTAGCTGGGTAAAGGCTCTGTGGAAGTCAATACTAATTCTGTATAATCTTAGATTGTATCCCTAGTCAGATGGCAGTGAGTTTGTCTGTTGTTGTTGTTTTGGGGTTTAAAGAAAATCATTTCCTTTTCAGTATTTCACTCATTATCCTGAGCAAGTGTCATAGTTACCTCAGTCCTGCTAATTGGTTTTTAGTGACTACTTGTGAAATGAAAGGTGATTTTTAGCTAGAAGTCAATACTATGTACTTATATCTATCACATTAATTTCTAGGTAAATAATTTCTAAGTTTTTCATGTATTTACATTTTTAGGAGTCTTGTGCCACTTGAAAGTAAAAGTGATTGAGAAAAACAAAAAACAGGAGAGTCTTTTATGGCTCATATCCAATAGACAAGAAAGAGCAATGACAGTCTTTCTGGCTGGACATTAACCTCTGCTACTGAGCTCATCATTCTACCTGTTATTTTCGACATGGATTTGTCGTGACCAGAAAATAGAACCTTTTAATCCTGGAATAACTAGAGTGATCTGTATCAACTGAACGATTTGGAGTCAGCTTTTTATTTACATGACTTTCATTCTGGAGAGCCTTAGGGAGGTAGAGGGTTGCATGTTGGGCAGCTAACCATGGTCAGCGGCTTGAAAACACTAACCGCTCTTTAGGGTAAAGACGGCTCTTTACTCAATCCTTGTGGGACAGTGGAACTGCCCGTGTGTTCCTGAAACTGCAATTCAAAGAGGATAGAAAGCCTAGTCTTTCTAGTGTGGAGTAGCTGGTGGTTTCCAACTTTTGCCCTTGCTAATCACAGCCCATTAATTGACTACACCTCACCAGTGGAATCGAGGTCTCTGAGTTGGCATAGGCTCAGGAGCAGTGAGTTTGGTTTGGGGGTTTTAATTTCTCTTGTGGTGTATTGTAAGGTCTAGCTTCTGTGCCTGTCACTATAATCTGTCATGTGAATGGACTAGGACTGAGGGGGGATGTAGAGTCTCCACCTTACCAGAGGATGCAAGCCACATCACTGTCCCTGGCTTGCTCAGAGGTAGAGATGGTACAGGTCTGCTGAAAGAAAAAAACCACTCTCTCAGAAGCAGGGAGAGAGACGCCTGGGACCATCAAGGAAGAAATGTCAGTGGCATATGTTTGAAATCCCTGACTAAAATGGCGGAAGTCAAGACCACAGACCCCAGGGGCAGCTGCATGAAGACCATGTCTTGGACAAAGCCAAGACCCTAGGGGAGGGAAGGACCCCATGAGAAAGCACAAAGGAGCAGAGTGGAGACAGACTGTCAGGCAGACTACAGGTTGACTTTCTGGTTCATGGATGAGGCAAAGATTTTTGCCTGCTGCCTGAGCAGAGCTATTGCTGTGGATCATTGACTAATTGACTAATATATCTTGAATGTTTGCTAATGACTTGTAACCTGCTAGCTTACCTAATAAACTTTCTTAATCATGATATTATCTGTGAGTCTTTTGTGGCCACTGCAGTGGATTATTGAACCCAGCAGAGAAGAAGAGTGCCGGGGTAGGAATAATTGGTGTCAGAATAGGGTCAAGAAGGATGAAGAGTGGAAGCATCTCTGGCTGGTGATTGAAGTCTCCTTTATGTAGCCAAAGGAGGTCAGATGTGGCCTCCGTGCTGTTTATTCAGTTGTTAAAAAGTTAGATTTTCTTTGGTTAAGAATCCACGTTTCAACAGGTTTACTCTGGTTTCCCTGCATTCCCAATGAGTGCCCCAACTGCAGCAGCTCTTAATGATCTAGTGATGTAGCTTCTCCCAGAGTACCACACTGACCAGAGCACAGGTACGGTCTACCTGTCAAATGTTCATGCCACTATCAGCCACGACACCTGCCACATCCTGGAGTGATTGCTAACCTCCGTGGCACTGTTGAAGGTGGCTGCAACAGGATAAGGCATTATCTGCCATCAACTACTCTTTGTGGAAGTTGGGGCCACTTACTACGAAGTGCTATTGTTTCTGAGGAACAGGAAGATATCTTAGCATGGGAAAGCTTTGAGCATTTCATGGAATTTCTAGTAAAACTTGAAGCACAAAAGAAACCATTGTGTAGATAGGCTTCCAAACTTACTTGGCTTACTGACCCTTTTCAGAAACAAAGTTACTCTGCACCCCCTCCCCCTGAGGTTAAAAACTGTTGGACTACAGCCCATAATCCAGGATACAGTGTAGGTCTCTGACTTTGCAGTGGCCCTGGATCATTCCAACAAGACCTCCAGCATTGCTGCTGGTACCTGCCCCCACTCCCTGGGGATAGTGAGGCCCATGTCACCCACTTTGGGGAAACCAACATTGGACTGTAGAGTGATAGGACCATGGTACACCCCCAACCCTGAGGAAAGTGCTCACTGTAATAACGAATCATTTGTGTTAGACCACCTGAAAAGCCAGTGCCCTATGAGGTAGTTCTACTTTATTGGATGAAGCCACTATGAGGTGGAGTCCACTCAGCACACAGCATCATACTGCACTCAGACCCCCAACCCCACCCTGCCTGCATTTATACCTGTGAGACCCGCTTGCACAGTGAAATCCACAAGGGCCCAAACGCAATGGGCAGCCATGTGTTTCCAGGTCTCACAAGTTTTCCACCTTTGACATGGTATACTCTTTTACTTGTTTTAGAGGAAAATGTTTCAAATTATATAGTAATAATTTATCCTTTTGATTCAAATGTTGCTATAATTTCTGTGATACTGTTTTGTCCATATTTTGTATTTCTTTAATTTTACTTATCTATACTCCTTTTGATTCATAGGCTCCTGCAAAGATTTTAAGATAGGATTTATAGTTTCACAAATTTGAATGGGAAAAAGCAAAATCGCCCTTCCTTTACTTTTTAACCCCTGACCTCTAGATTAAAGTTAGCATTTCTTTCAAGTATCAAATATAGGCAGCAAACAGTAGTAGAGTAGATTAGTATTAGTAATACCTATTGCTAAAAGGATTCCTGGTGGCCTTTTGGGCTGCCGTGCCAACAAGTGTAAATCTATAGCTGCTCAGAGAGAGAAAATGAGAATATCAGCTCCTATAAAGATATATAGTTTCCGAAACCCAAGAGGGCAGTTTTACCCTGTCCTTTAGATTCTGTGTGAAAGTCAGAATCGACTGCATGGCAGTGGGTTTGGTTGTCAAAATCATGGACTGTTTTTTTTTTTTCCAATCATTTTATTGGGGGCTCATACATCATTTTTCACAATATATAAATAAGCATACTCATCAAGCACCCTCTCATGTCCACTTCTATTATTGTTCTCCAATCGTCCACCTTTTTCCCTTTAGCCCCTAGTATCGGCTTTTCCATTCCTTCCCCTCTTCCCCTGGTCTCTCCTCCCCTCCAACCCTCAATACTTTATACATTGTTATTGTTTTGTCATATCGTACACTGCCACTGCCCGACCTTTCCCCCAACCCACTCCTTTGATGCCCGTCCTTCAAATAAGAGCTTGTGTATATATCCTTGGTGTTGGTTCCCCCGCCCCCTCTTCTGTCCACCCTTCCAGTATCTCCAATCTAACCATTGGCCCGAAGGGGCCCATCCATCCTGGTTTCCCCATATCTCCAGCTCCCCTCTATGCCAGTGTGACTTCTCCAGTCCATCTGGATTTGCAAGGTAGAGTTGGGTCCATAATGGTTGGGGGACGGGGAGGAAGGCTTCAGGAACTAGAGGAAACATGTATGCATCATCACTGCCTGGCTGCCCCCCGACTGGTCTGTCTCCTCCCCGTGATTCCCCTGTAAAGGTGTGACCAATTACCCACCAGTGGGCCTTAGGTCCCCACCTTGCTCTCCTCCTCCTATGTAATGATGTGATTCTTGTTCTTTGGTGCTCGATGTCTGCTCCCTTCGGCCCCTCTTGATCACGCATGCTGGTGTGCTTCCTGCATGTGGACTTTGCTGTTTCTGCGCTGAATGGTGACTCGATTATCTTCAAGTCTTTGAGATTCCAGGCATTCAATCATTTGTTAGCTGGATACCATCGTTTCTTCTACTTTGTTTGCCTTCATGGACTGTTTTTTGTTACATAATTTATTACTTACATCCTTCCTGCTTCAAACTTACAGTAGATATTAACTAGTTACTAGATCATGTATTCTAATGCATTAATAAATGTATACATGTATTATAACTTTCAATGTAACAACTATACAGTTGTTTCCTTTGTAACTTTGCTTAATTAAAGTATGCTTCTTTTCCCACTGCCAAAGGAGCCCCTGCACAAGTCGGGTTAAGAGCCATGCCCACCTCGCTCATGATCTGCTTTTTCACACTGTTCCCTAGAATGCCATATGGTAAACCCCTTACCCATGTAGTCAACCTTCCATAAGTTTTGTAGGTTTTAATGTATGCATAGGAGAGGACTTCAAAATGTTTGTCGGAAGATGGAAATAAAAGATAATGAAATTTTCCCACAATATTTACTTAATTTTAGCAATGTTATTGACATAATTAGCATATTTTATAATTCAGTGTTTAAAGTTAAAAAGAGTTGCCACATCAATTTTAGAACATTCTTACTTCTTGCACTCATTATTATTAGATCCCAATTCCTCCCCAAGTCTCACTGTCATAGCTTTAAAATTCTATTAATCAAGTTACTGTCTCTAGATTTACGTATCCTAGATTTCATATAAAGAAAAATAATGGGGTGGGGGGTGTTGGAGAGGGAGAACAATAACAAAATAAGACACAGAAAAACATCAATAGGAAAAAAAGCACTAGAAAATAAAAACTAGAATAAATTTTAAATGGGTTGAAAGGGAGATCACATGATATGGTGTTAAATTTTGACATGAGTTTCTCTGCATTCATCTGCTTTCCAATGTACTTTGTCTTAGGACAACGTCCCTAGACGTTGGCCAAGGAGGATTCTCCAGAGGCTTAAACCACATGGGTACCTATAAATGTATTTGAGGCTTTCACTGTCATCCATAACCTTCAGAATTTCAGCTCTAGTACAGTTCCTGCCTGCTGTCTTGGATTTTATTATTAACAATCATTGGGTCACACAGGCTGGTGTGTGCTTCTCCATGTGGTTTTAACTGAAACCTCATTTAGATGGCTGGTTATTTTAAGGTATGCCTTTTAGACCCCAGATGCTGTTCTTTCTGAGAGCTGGCACCCTCTGATTTCTTCACCATGCTTTGCTGTGTCTCCCATATCTTCAGTGAGCTCTTCTTGAGAGCGAGTAACAAGTTCAGGCCACATCGTAAGAGCTAATTGGTCGTAAATTTGGTCTACAATTAAATGCAAGTTCAAAATCCATCCATACATTTATGCTTTATATATATCCCTGGTCCAGAGAAAATAATTATTTATTGGGGATATAAATCATCCCTATGGAACATATGCTATGTCTATTATAGTATTAATTTAGCCAATGGTACAGAATTTAAAATACTATTAAGAAAAGCATATATGTTTAAGACAGCCGTTTAGACTATAATACAAGGGTTAATGTTGATATGTACAGATTGAAAACTAGATGATTTGTCATTATTTGTATAAAGAATGAGGGCTGGAGATACAGGGCAAAACTTTTAATAGTGTTCATTCACTAAAACAGACACCATGCCTGCTGAACTAATGCTGCCACAGATTTTTTGTTTTAATATATAGAATGTATTTTATTTATATTTATAAACAGCAGCATTGTTTTATAGATAGCATGCAGAGAAAGAGTTTGTTATCAGTTCAATTGTGTTAAACACCCCCCCCAAATATGTGAATGTAATTCCTTTTTTTAAAAAATCATTTTATTGGGGGTTCATACAACTCATCACAATCCACACAAACACCCATGTGTCAAGCACCTTTGTACATTTGTTTCCCTCATCGTTCTCAAAACACTTGCTTTCTCCTTGAGCTCCTTGTTTCCGCTTCTCATTTCCCCTCCTTCCCAGATCTCCCCTCTCCTATGAGCCCTTGATAATTTATAGTTATTATTTTGTCACATATTACAACCTCTGACATCTCCTTTCACCCATTTCTCCACGGTCTGTCCCCCAGGGAGGAGGTTATATATAGATCCTTATAATCTGTTCTCCCTTTCTACCCCACCTTCCCTACACCCTCCCATTATCGCCCCTCTCACCACCAGTTTTAAGGGTTCTTCTGGCCTGAATTCTCTGTGTTTCCAGTTCCTGTCTGTACCAGTATACATCCTCCAGTCCAGTTGGATTTGTAAGGTAGAACTGGGATCATGATAGTGGGGTGTTTGTGTGTGATTGTGTGTGTGTGTGTGTGTGTTCAGAACTAGAGGAACAGTGTATGTTTCATCATTGCTATACTATAGCCTAACTCCCTCATCCCCTCCCAGGCCTTCTGTGAGGGAGTGTCCTGTTGCCCACAGATGGGCTTTGGGTTCCTACACTGCACTTCCCCTCATTCACAGTGATATGATTTTTTGTTCTTTATGCCTGATAGCTGATCCCCTCAACACCTCATGATCCCCCAGGCTGCTGTGCTGATTCCATGTGGGCTTTGTTGCTTCTCAGCTAGATGGCCACTTGTTTATCGTCAAGCCTGTAAGTCCGGAATCTACATCCCCTGATAGCTGGACACCATCAGCTTTCCTCACCACTTTTGCTTAGGCACCCGCTTTGTCCACAGTGACCGTGTCAGGATAGGCTGGTGCTTCTTCCATGTGGGCTTTGTTGTTTCTCAGAAAGATGGCTGCTTGATTATCTTTTTAAAACCCCATATCTATAAAACAAAAAAAATCCAACAACACAGAGAAACCAGTTGCCTGTTTAAAGTACAATCTGACTCATAAAACTCCTACAAGAGTGAGTAAGGCTGCCCCATTAGGTTTTCATATAGACTGCCGCATCTCTCTCCCAGAGTGACTGGTAGGTTCTTGAGAGTTTAACCACTGAACTCACTACCAGGGATATGTGTGTGTGTGTGTGTGTGTGACCTGTACACTCTCATAGATGTATATATACATAATATATTCATATTTATATGTAAAAGATATGTACAGTAAAACCTGTAAGAACCAGAACTCATGTAGGGTGGAAATCTGTCAGAGAGGAAAATGCAAGTATTTTCTGCTAAATGTATATACTCTGGTCTAATAAATGATCTCTGACCCTGTAGCATCACCCATACAGGGAAGTCCAGATGCAAAAGCTAAAACCAAGTCCAAGGAGTTACACGCGCCAGCGAGTAAGACTTAGGCGTCGCTTCTTCCTTGTTGTTCCTGTGTGTAAGTGAGCACTCTGCATTCCCTCCTGTGCTCTTGAAGTCATCTGTTCTCTACACTTTCACTTTTGCCTTTTTATATTTTGTTTTTGTTATTTGGATTTGCTTGTAAAGTTCTTCAACAAAGAGCCACATCCATAAGTTTTGAAGAAGGTAAGAAATACTGAAAAATTTACTTATTTTCATTAAAATATAGCAAGGCACACTTTCTCCCTTGTCTTGAGAAGTTTTACTCTTCTCATCTTTCTTTCTTTTTTTATTTTAGCTGTTTGTACTTTGGATCCACACTTAAAATTTTAAACATTCCTTCAAGTCCTTGAAATTCTTTCATTCAAAATTTCTTGCTTTGCCCAGAAAGTAGGGAAGCATGTCCTCCCTTAAAACATTCAATGTGTGTCCCAAAGCAAAAGCTTTCCTTTTTCCCTTAAATACTTGTTCGACATGTGCTAACTTTATTATATGAACATGTTAATAGCCTTCATTTTATTCTTCAATGTGTTAGATAGTCATGTTTTCAAGATAAGATCAAAATTCCTTTTTTTCCCCCAGAACTTATTTCCTCTTTTGTTTCCCTTTTAAATAAAGCTTACTCCCTCACAGCCATGACCAAAGAGAGATAAACTATGAAAGAAGGTGTGATAAAGTGCAACCAAACACAAATTTACTTAATTATTAAAGAAAATCACAAAACAGTTAAAATGCATGAGCAGCACCACCATCACTGTTAAGAAAGGAAGGGGAATGGAAATGATGCAGAGATCAACAGATCTGTTTTTGAACGTGTTTTTCAAGTTTCTGCCAAAAATATCTCCATTTCAGGACCTATCCTCCAAGCAGAGGCAAAGGAAACAGTAACACTTTCAAAAAGCCAATGGAGTCTCAGGACCCAATAAGTAGTTTCAACTTACAAACAAACAAAAACACGATGGAATTGTATTCAATGTGGCCAGTGAACACAAGATTGAGAAAGGTGCTGTTGAAAACTGGTTCACAAAAGTAAAAGATGTCACAAGATGTATGATCCTGAGGCCCGTAGAAATGCCAAGGAACTCACTCTATTTTACAGGCCCACTACCTAGAACAGGCCTAAAGAAAGGGAGAAAGGTGCTCCCAAAGCTGGTTTTCAGAAGAGCACTTTGGCATCCTCGTGACCACTTTTCCCAGTGGAACATTTGAGAGAATCCAAGAGTAAATTGGGCAGAACATGAAATGGTGATGCTTCAAGCGTATTGGAATGAATCCGCATTTGTTAATATGGAAGGGGAATAGAAAAGCTTGCATAACAGGAAGCAATTTATGAATCATTTTTAAGTGAACTCAACAATAGCATTCTAATGCTAATAATGCTAATTGTCATTGGTCAGTGCCCCTGTCCAGAATTGAATTATTTGACTAACGGTATTATGCAGAGTATTAAAGTAAATGAAAGCAAGCGATTGCTTCAAAAGGTGATTGCCAACCGTGAGTTGCCTGAGATGGCATCAGCAAGTTCAGGGAAAGGAGCTGCCCTGGAGACGATTTCATTTCTGAATCAGTCAGTGAGCATGATGAAGGAAGGAAATCCTAAGAACTGTGGCTTCATCTCTGGCAGTGGCTATGACATGTATGCAGAGTGAAGCTGTCGTGGAGCCCAAGAACTGCAGAAGTTCATCAAGGCACAATACATGACACAAATAGGTAGTGATGTTTCCGAACATAGCATCCGTGCCATGCTGGTACCAACAGAGATCGTCAGAGACACAGATGATCTAAACCTGGAAGGCAGTGGTTCTCAACCTTCCTAGTGCCACCACCCTTTAATACAGTTCCTCATGTTGTGCTGACCCCAACCATAAAATCATTTTCATTGCTACTTTATAACTGTAATTTTGTTACTGTTATGAATTGTAATGTAAATATCTGATAATGCAGAATGTATTTTCATTGTTACAAATTGAACATACTGAATGCACAATATGTAATTAATCACAAAACAGTAATTATATATTGTGAAATATTTATTTGTAATTATGAATAAATGGCTTTTTGTCTTGAAGCATGGTGTTGCATCGGTAAGTCTTCACGTCGGGTACTCATGTGCGTTTATCTGTGTACGGGTGGACCCATCTGGAGACAAATAGAGGAGTGGGGTCTAGATTCCTAAGACCATCAAAAATCTGTTTTTCCAATGGTCTTAGGTGACCCCTGTGAAAGGGTCGTTCAACACCTCCCCCCCCCAAAGGGGTCGCAACCTGCTGCCATAAAGAATTACAGAAAGCCACGGTCAAGTTGATGACAATGAAGATGACTAAGACCGACCTGTCAGAGGAGCCTGAATTCAGCCCAAAAGTCAAACACAAGTTTTCAGTTGCATAAAAGCTTTGAGGGAATTTGAGAAACAATTAACTGGAAGCAAGAGCATTTCAATAAGGTCATAGTCTTAGAAATTCATTTCAAAAATTTCACAAAAAGAAAGTAAAACAAACTGGGTAGTTGAATGTTTTTATTAAGAAATTAATTTCCCCACGTCTGAGTAGTATATGCACTTCTCTACATAATTTGAATAAATATGTAAATCAAGAAAAAGTGGTGTGTTTTCTTTTCCAGTCTTACCCAGTCAAAGCCAAACACTTTTTGGGTGTTTCTGGGGTAGAATTCTTAATGAAAAGCTATAGGGACGTGGTGAGACTGCACCCTTCCAAGGGCAGAAGAGCACAGAGACTGAATAATCACGCAGAGCAGCACATTCTCTGTGTGTGTGTGTGTGTGTGGGTGTTTCCTTTCTATGAGTGTAACATTCCTGTTAATGGTAACAAACCATTCAAGAGCTGAAATGACATAAAGACACCATGCATTTATGTGGGGGAAATTTTCAGCATCCCCAGATATAAATGTTAACCTATAAATCATCCCAAGTGTCACTTTGAACTAAAATAACACTGGCACATAGTATTCACAGACACAGAACAAAGTGGCGGTGGCCTGCTACTGACAGGTGTGTGCAGTTCCCAGGAGGGAGGTTGGCTATGCTATCCTCACTGCTCAGGTTACGAACTGCCTCCTTCATGACTCCCTGCAAAGCAAAACACAGAGCACTATTCTCCCTTTTCTCATAAAAGTGAAAATTCTCTTTGGATTTCTTCTGGTTAACAAAAACCAAGACCAAGCTCACAGACTTGGAATCAGTTCTGACTGATTGCTATAGCAACCCTATAGGACAGAGTCAAACTGTCTGTTTGGGTTTCTGAGACTAACTGGATGGAATCTAGAAAGCCCCATCTTTCGCACTTGCCTAAAGAAGGCAGGTACTAGCGGAGGGCTTTCATAAAAGCCTAGTGACATTCAATGGGTTTTTTAAAATGGGACACCTGGCTATGCTGTCCTTCAAGTTTCATCCCCTTTGACATGTTGTGTATGTCAGATGAGCCATATTCTCTGTAAACTTCATGCTCACCTCTGATTAAATCCATGTATATATTGTGGGAACATTAGGTTCTGTAGATCTAAAACTTCCTTTCCTTTGTAAACCTGTGCTTAAAGAAAAATATGTGTGTGTGTGTATATATATATTCTTTTTCCTCGTGTGTGTGTGTGTGTGTGTGTGTGTGTGTGTGTGTATATATATATATATATATATATATATATATATATATATTCTTTTTCTTCTTGTACTCCCAGTTAGTGCCATTGGACCTTCCCATGCCCCAAGAATCAAAGTGTTTGTCATCTTTGATTCTCTGACTTTCTTACCACCTTATTTGCAAGGTATTAGCTAAATAACTAGGGATTATTAATACATGTCTTTCTGGACACATAGGGCCCCTGATCTACAACTTAATCTAAGTTCTGAGGAATCACATGACTGACTGAGGTTTCTTTTGATTCAGCTTATCATTAGTGATATGTACTACATGCCATACAGGTTTCAAGCATGTAATTTGCTGATAGCATCATTCACAGTTGTTCACTTGCAGATGTTCGATGTTGATTTACTTGCTCCGAACACTGCCATATATCTGGTTATGAGAGCTAAAAAAAAAAAAAAAAAGATAAAGTATTCGATTTATGTGAGAAATGATATATGTTGGAGCAATCGTAAGCTGAGACTCACCCTACATAGAGTAAAACTTAAGAAAGCTGGAGGTAGTGGAACTCAGAGGCCTGTCAATAAGAAAAACTTTTAAGTATTTCCACTGAAACAGTAGAAAAGGGGTAACACTATATCCTGTCAAAGGTGGAAAGCGTGGTAACTGTTAAAAACTCCCATGGAGTTGAAACTTGCACAGGTTTCACTGCCTTCCATTTCTCTGAAGAAAATACAAAGGAGTGGGCTACCGGACTAAAGTTTGTTTAGAATACTGCAGAATTGGCTCCACACCCTCCCCAGCAAAGACCCATGTCCGTACTCACTTTTTTTTGTTTTGTTTTGGGGGAGGCATCACTGCCCCCTAGTGGTGGGAGTAGGAGGCCCAGCCTTGCTCCTGGAGAGTGCTGCTGGATTTGAACCTCCAATCCAGTGGGCCACAGTCCCGTGCACAGCCATTACGCCACCGGGGCTCAACTTTTAAGGTTGTCAACCTTACTCTAAAATAATAAGTATTCTTGTGAATGTGACCCGGTGTCTTGTTTGACTTTTAATTACATTTCCCTGATGACTAACCATGTGGAGGACTGTTTTTCATGTTAAGATTGTTGATCTGCGCATCATCTTTTTTAAAGAAAATTCAAGTCACTGGACCATTTTTAATTAGCCTGTTTTCTTACTTACTGCTGTTGGTATGGAGGCGTACTTTGTAAATGGGAAATACAATTCCTTTGTCAGATCATTGTTAATTCTCTGTTCATTGAATACTGCTGTCACATTGCTCAAATGCCGCTACACTGTCTACCAAATTTGTTGGGTAGATTAACATCGTTAGCAGGAAAGCACAAGTGTTTTGGCACCTTCATATGCACCTGCTTTGCCTTCAGCAATCATGTTAGCATCATGGAATGCCAGATTAATAGAACAAAGTGTTCTTGCATTGAGGGTGTACTTTAGTAGAGCTCCAATGTCCATCTGCTACCTTAATACTAAACCTACAAATATAGGCACATAGGTCTATTTCCCCATCATCATAGATAAATATATTTATATATGTACGTGCCTATATTTAGACCTCCTAGTTCCTTCCTTTTATTTCCTTTTACTTTGCTCTTGTTCCACTATCATGTTCAGCCTTCATTTGAGTTTCTGTAATTGCTCTTTGTTCCATTGCCCCTGATCAAGCCCTGCCAGGTCTCCCTCACCCTCCTTGCTATCAATTTTGTATACTTGTTGCTCCCTTGTCCCTGGGTTTGTTAACGCCCACTTTCTTTCCCCCACCTTCCCTTCTCCCATGTCCCCCCAGAACTGTCAGTCCTGTTGTTTTCTCCTCCAGATTTTTGGTTTTTATCTGCAAGAGTCTATTAGGGATGCTCTCCTTAGTTGTGTTGTGGGTGTTTTAGGAAGTTGTATTAATACTGCTTTTATCTCGAGGGAATCTTTTTCTCACCCCACACCACTGCACCCGGGGCAGAAGATGGCAGCAGAGGAAAGACTCCAACAAGTCGCTGTTGCTTCTGACTCATGGTGACGCCCACATGTGTCAGAGTGGAACTGGGCTCCATAGCGTTTTCAGTAGCCTTTCTTTCACTAATTTATTAGTATTTTTCTAGCTACTTTGTATAAGTAGTGGATAGAATGTGGATTATAACAGATGAGCAAAAGAGTTGACAGTAAGGTATTGTCAAAATTTGCAAACCTTAACATGACTGAAATCTTCTCCCAAAACAATATTATTTGGCCATTGAGAACTAGACATAAGGGATAGATTCACAGCTTATACAGTTCTAGTCAGTCCTGTTAGGTCACTTTGAGTCAGAATTGACTCAGTGTAGTGAGTTTTATTTATTTGTAGTTCAGTGAAATTTAAACAACTTTGTTGTGTAGTTTATTAACCCTATATGGAAATTATTTACAGTTATTAAAATACACAATTATGAAAATGGGTACAACATAATGTTGAATGATCCATGAGTTTACTGGGAAATGTGATTATAACTTATACAGACAGTCTGAAGGTTATGAACATGTAACTGTGGACAACTCTTTCTTGCCCTTCAACATTATATAAATTGCTCTCACTTTTCAAAGAACCCCAGCAAATTTTTCATCACAGTCACCTTCACATGAAGCTTCGAGTCATTATCATTGAGAAGACTTTGAGTCTTCTCGGGCACTGAATCAAAAATTTAAAAATCCACTGCTGTCAGGTCAGTTCCAACTCTAATGATCCCATTGGACAGCATGTAACTGCCCCATCGTTTCCAAACCGTACAGGAGCAGTCTGTCACATCTTTCACCCATCAAGGTGACTCCCAACTCATAGCTTTGTGGGTTTCCATTTCCCACCTTGTAGTTAGCTGCCCAGTGCATAACTCACTCCACCACTTACTCTTGTCCTAAAGTTATGCTCAATTAGAATTGTATGCACTGCTCTGACGTTTCCTACCAGTTGGCTAAACAATTTTCTTAAGCTTTTTAAAGATACACTAAGGAACAGATCTCACTGGTAACCATGGACTGCAATAATCCCTGGTTCTCAGAACTGCTTTCTAAACCATGTGAACTCAGGAATCAAGTAGATATGGATTAAGGGGTGTAACTTGCATGAGGGGACTTCAAAATGTGGAAAATGCAATTAAAAGATAACAGAATTAAAAAAAATCTTTTGTGATGTCACATGGTCTGGTAAAAGAAGCTTATTTAGGAGATAGAAAACCTGTGTTTGATATTCCTCTGCTTTTTCTCTTTTATAAGTCATTTTATGGGGGGCTCATACAACTCTTATCATAATTCGGACATCCATCCATTGTGTCCAGCACATTTGTACATTCTTTCTTTGCCATGTTCCTCTTTCTCATTTGAGTTTTCTGGGCTTTTGTTTGTGTTGACTAACAAAATATATACATTAACTATATATTATATATATATACTACAAAATATATACATAGCAAAGTGTAAACTAATAGTTCTAGAAAGTGTTTAGAAAAGAGTCCAGAAATTATTTCTTACTTATGCTAAAGCTTTAATGCCAGACATTTTCTTGCCGTGGATTCTAATAAACTTAAGCCAAATACATGAGTGCCTTTATATTTGGCTAGAATTAATATTGCTTGTTCTTCATAGAATTTGCTCCACTAAACTCTTCACCTTTTCCTGGAATGCTTTTGAATTAAGAAACAGAAAAAGCTTTAATAAAATAATGAAGATCTCTGTGCTAGATTTTCTAAAGTGTATTTCTCAAGAAACTATAGTTACTTTTACAGATTAATGTTTTTAAACAAACTAGAGTTCAAACTGCAATATTTTAATATACATTTGTGTCTTTATTCTTTAAGCACCAATAATGGTTTACAATTCAGGAAAATGTTTTCTTATAATTTTGGGGGTTTTTTTTACATAACTGAGTGCTATTTTTTTGCGTAATTCATTATACATTTGTTGACTTTGTTCTTTAAGCACAGTTACTGTAATTTGTTTGGAACTCGGTAAAATGTTTTCATAATTTCTTAAATATTTTCACACAATGGAGCAATTTTATTTTGGTTTTTAAGTCTGTAAGGATAACTAATTATTAACATATTCGATGTGTGCCATATTCTGCCATAGTTGATTAGTTTGTTTTCTTAGAATCTGATTCTAAGTCTGAGGAATAAGACCATACTTTTTCTCCTTTCAGGAGACTACGAGTATTCCCACCCCTGCTCTCTTGTGTCCACCAAGGTGACAGTCTAGTGCTGGAACCTCATTGGTGGGTAAAATGAACCCAAGATGTTCAAGCACCGAATTGATCAAAATTAAGAGAATAGTGGGAGAGAATGTTTTCTAAGTCAAAGTCACTTTATTCTCTATAAAAAAACATACTGAGTGTGTTGATTAAACACCTGTATATGGGTGGGTAAATGAGGGATTGGTTGCTTGGTGGGAAATTGCTGTGTTTTCACCCTCTGCTTTTTTGTCCTACCTTGAGGAGAAAACAAATTGTATACTGTTTGACTTCCATGTGGAGAGAATGCTTTTACTATGTGGAGAAAGATAATTTACTGAAGACATACATACTTGCTAGGCATCGATAAGTATGCGATGTACCAGTCAAAATAGAATTTGGGTTTTAAATAGCCTAGGTATAACACTTTTTTTATTTACCTGTGATAAATTTACCTGAGTGACTGTTACTCTGTAATTCATCAGATCTGGATTCTTAGATTTCCATGATTATTTACCTACTTGTGGAATGGTATATTTTGCAGCTAAAATTAGTTGGCAGTAACATATTGTTCTCAGATGCATCAATCAGATTATTCATTAGTGAATAAACAGACACCCAAAGTATGCGTGTATCGATGTCAAAACTAAGTATTATGGATAGTATAGTGCTGCTTGCGGTTCCTTCCTCTGAAAGATCTCTAGTGCCATCTGCTGACTAGTTTTTTTAAAAAGAAAAAGATTCTGAAATCATAACCTGAGTTTTTCAGTTTATTAATCTGGTTTTGTTTTTGCTTGCCATAAGTGTTTTAGTCCTTAATTTAATGTTCCGAATACTTCACCTGGGAAGTAAGAAGCTTGTGAGTCATCAGATCAGTGGACCTGCTGTGTAATTCTATTGCTAACTCATATAGATGTGGGGTTTTTTAAAGTATATTTTGTTTTGTTTTGGAGTGAAGGTCTACACAATAAATGAGGTTTGTATTTGACAACTTCTATACAAATAATTGGTGGCACGAATCATATCTTTTGCAGTGCATCGACATTTTGTTTTCCATTTGCGTTGTGGTGCTTCGGCTTCCAGCCCAATGGTTTGCAGATTTGGTTCTTACATATTTCTTTTGATTGTGAATTGGGTGAAGATCGTTAGAGCAGATCATCAGTTTTGCATACAATAGGTCATATACATACTGTTTCAGCTCATCCACTGTAATCCCTCCACTGCACCATTACGCAGCTCACTTCCTACCACCTTCCTTTCCTGCTCTTTTCCTAACCTTCTTGCCTTGAGTAAATGCTGCCCTTTTTCATCTGAAATGATTGATTATTTTAACTTGGGAGTGAGTTCAATTCTTGACCCAAAGGGTCACTAAGTGTGTTTTGTATTATAATTTACCCCCCAACGCAGCAAACTTAAATTACTGTTCAGCGTATCTCATGATAATCTAAGAAAATGTTCACATCTTAAAGACGTTACAAACAGGAAGAGGGGCTTGCTTGTTATCAGAATTATAATCAGGGCCCAAGAAGAGTTTTCAATGGAGGCTTAGCCATCTGACCCCTAATTCTGTGAAGATTCAACACTGAACCTCAGGGGGTTATTTTGAAATTAGGGCAACACTGAAAAATCAGTAGCTCTTTCGCATATGTTTCCGATTCAAAATCTTAAACCGTTTTCTCTGCAGGGTTACAACTGCTCAGCAGAATCCCACAGAAACTTTAAATATCTCATTGTATCAAATTTTTTAAATGTCCTAAAGAATATTTCTGGCTGAGCCCTGGTAGCATAGTGATTGAGTGTGGGAACGCGGCCGACTGGCTTGGCAGTTCGAATCCAGCAGCAGCAAGGCTGGGCCTCCCACTCCTACCAGAGGGCAGTGATGCCTGAAAAAGAAAAAGAAAAAATATATATATTTCTAAGAAGTTACTTTTTAAAACTCAAAACCAAATTTACTGCTATCAGGTCAATTGTGACTCTGAGCACCTCTGTAGGGCAGCCTAGAGCTATTCCCGTGGGTGTCAGAGATCCTAACTCTTCATGGGAGGAGAAAGTCTCATCTTCCTCCCAGTAAGTCACTTTAATGCCATTTAACTATCTAAAGAAAGAATACTGAATCTTTCTATCAGTTGTGCCTTTCAAATTAGAACATGAATAATTTGCCGTTTCCAATGGGGTATTAAAGAAAAGTTATCATTTGCTTTCAACATTTGTATGAAAAAGTTACAATAGTCTTTTGATATGACAGAAATTATAAATTTCAAGGAAAGTTTTTGTTTCTGGAGGTAGAGCAAATTAGAAATATGAAACTCTTGCACAGAAGAAACACATCAAAACTTTAAGCCGAGAATGAAAAAAATCTATCTATCTAAAAGTAGAGAATCTCCCGCAGCAATAGCCATGCCCAGCTTTCATAAGTCACAGGTCTTAGGGATAGGAATCGACACTAATCAGAATACAACATGGTACCTCCTCTAGGTGCCTGGCAGAGATCATAGCCAGAGACCATCCAAACTGGAACCTGGCCAATCCTGCACCTCAGCGCAGCCTCATAGACACTGTGTTTAAAAAAAGTGAGTTCATTCTCCCAGAGATAAATCACACAAGCAAACAAGGCCGCAAATCAAAGAACTGGCAGCTACTAAAAGAAATCAATCCTTCAAAGTTAATGGATTTCATAACTTTGCTGATAGTGTTGGGCACCATCATCCCTTCTGACTCAGAGAGATCCCATGAAAACAGTGAAGCTCTGCGACATGAGATCCTGTGCATCCTCACAAGTGTGAGGATTGAGCCCGTTGCTGCAGTCACTCTGCCAGTCCCTGTGAAGACTATAAAATGACTAAGACTATTGAAATTTCAAGTGTAAAAATGACCCAATGTAGGTGTAAAGTAACCCAAAAGACTTTTATGTGTAAAAATTAAAATGAAAGATTAAAGTATATTGTAAGTATATAAGAGCTGATTAAAGATAGTGAAGGAAATTGATGTTTTAGGACATCTCAGGGAGCAGCAAAGCTGCAGCAAATTTTTCCATTTTCATTTTGCTCATAACGATAAAGCCCACATAATCAGCTCTTAGATTTCTTCAATTTTTAACATTGTAAAAATTAAATCTCCATATATATCCCTCACCTCTTTCCCTGCAAAGAGAATTTTGATTAATAGAAGATAAAACAATGCTACAACAGAAGAAAAGTGAAGCAGATTTCACATTGTAAGTGAGTATTCAACAGCTGAAGAAAGTTAGCTTTAAAACATCAGGTACAATAGAAAGGTCAAAGGAGTCGACACTTAACCTTTGGATGAGGGTAAAGTTCTACATGATGTGAGGAATTGCTGAGGTTACTAGAAAGTAGAGACTGAAAAGGAAGAGGATTAAAAGAGGACCAAACAGAATAGTGTTATTTCTTGGGGAGAGAAATGTGATGTCCAAAGGATGTTCTACTGCTTGTAGGCTTGCTAATGAGTACAAGGAAGGTAAATGTCCTGTAAAATTAAGAGAATTAACAAAATCCAGAAAGCATATGAACCCTCCCCTCCCTCTACCATTGATTAAAGAAATTATTCATGACTGTATTAGCATAAGAAGGTTATTTTATACCAGATTCCGTTTCTATGTAAGAATTAGCTACATATAATACTACCTGTTGTTCTGGGGAAATAAGGTGATTCAAAATGAGCAGTACAAATAAAATACAACATGAAAAACCATTGTCAAGTTATGTTAGTTTTCTGCGAATTAATAAAACAAGAAGTGTTATCCACATCTATTATCTCTTGAATGTGGTGTCCCCCCACCAAAATAAAAAAAAGCCACAAATCTTGTTTCTATTCCCACGATTATGATCCCATTTGATAATCGATTGTGTTGTGTTGACAAAACAGGATTCATGTGGGGTGTATTTTCAGTCATTGGGCTGCAATCCACAAGGTCAGCGTCTCAAAACCGTTTGTTGTTTGTTGGGAGGAAGATGAGGCTTTCTCGTATGTAAACATTGACAGTCTCAAATTCAGTGGGGCATTTTATTATTTCCAATAAGCTTTTTATCAGTCAGTGTTGACTCAATGGCAGTATTTTGAGTCACTTTATTTTGAGATATAAAAGAGATTAAACAATCAAGAGAAGCAGCGATGGGGGAGAAAGAGGCCAAGACAGACAGAACTCAACAAGGAACCACAAAATGGGGCTAAGGATTCCCCACCATCACTCCCACCTACCCCTACCCCAGTGCCTATAAAGAGCCTTCCCCTGGAGACAGCCTCTGAATTTGGATGTTAACCTCTTAAACTAAGAAAATTGATTGATTTGCATCTGGGTTACTGTAGTAAATGGTAGTGGAGGCAGACATATCTGATCTCTGTCTTATTGCCAGGAGGTAGAATTCAGGCATGCCTCCAAGTTCCGTCCTTCTCTACCTATTCTGACACCAACCATTCCATCCACCACCCTCCAAACCAGGTTCAGTAATTCACTGCAGTGGCCACACATGTGCAGACAGTACAGGCAGTTGAGAGGAAGCCAGGTAGCGTAGTAGTTATCTGTTAGGTTCTATCCACAAGGTAAGTAGTTTGAAACCACCAGCTGCTCCACAGGAGAAAGATGAGGCTTTCTACTCCAGAAAGGAATGGCTGTCTTTGAACTGCCCACAGGGTAGTCTACCCTATCCTGTAGGATCACCGTGAGTTGGAACCAACTCGATGGCAGGGAGTTTGCTTTATTAGGAAGTGAATAGGTCAGGACCAAGGTAACAAGTCAGGATCAGTAACAGTAAGGATAGAGTCATGGGTTCACAGGAACATTGCTACTCAGCCATCAGCCACGTCCCTCAAGTTCTCAGTCTCTGCCATGGGGTCCTTTGGCATTTGCTTCCACAGACCAGCAAGCTGGCCTGCCTTTTGCTCTGCCTCACAGTGAACCCCACAATAGCCTCAGGCCAGATGAGAAGGTACCCCATAGTGATGGCACTGGTTCTGTTCGTCTGGGTGCATCTGGTCCTGGCACCCTCCTCCACATCAGACAGAGATCGTGGATGTGTTCTTTCAAATGATACTGCCATGTCTTTCTGTGTCCCAGACTTATACCCTGAGGAAATATAAGAGAGTAGGAGTGCTGCTGTAACCCAACATTGGCAGTGGTTTCAGATTTGGGTAATGGGTAGACAATGAGAGAGTTTAGAGGTACATAATAGTGGATACCTAGATTGTTTTGAAATGTCTATTGATGAAATTAAAGGTGTCGAAGTTTCAGGTTAGAAACTCAAAAATGAGAGAGCAATAAAGGGGTGTATTAGAGAATACAGATAATGCCAGATAGACTGTTACCGAAATGCAGATGTTGAATGTGCTTCTCGTGAGACTTTAAAAGAAAGTTTGGAGTAAGTATTGGACAGTGAAGAAAGGGTGCTTTTTATGCAGTGCAAACTGTCTGAATTATGTTCATTGGAAGGTAAAACTTGTAGATCATGATGCACTTGAATTTCTGGCTGAGGAAATATCTAAACAAGATTTTAAAGCAGCCACATAGTTTACCACTTAGCGTAAAATATGAGAGGAAAGAGATGGACTCAAACATGAACTGTGCAAAATAGAAACTGCACTTAAACATTTGGAAACTTCCATCAAACTGAGAACACATGTCCGGGAATTTTCATAAAGGACAGGACCATAATCGCTCATTAAAGAAAATAAGCCTGTGACTGAAGGATCTAGCCAGCTAATGTAGTATAAAAATCATCAGCGTAGGCAAGGAAGGAGTGAAAAGGGAAAGAAAGCTACCAGCAGAAAGCAGGCTTAAGGAGCTCCTTTTAATCAATAAAATTTATTGTCTACCAAGAAAAGAAAGCCCATCCCTAGAGCAGCTTTGGAGATCAGAACCACTGGTCTAGAAGACCCAGTGGTCTTAGAGGATTGTTAGTAAGTCTTGAGAGCTAATGTACTTTATTCTACTTGGTCTTGGACTTGCTTAGTGCCCTTCAGCCCCATCTCCCCCCAGTGTCTCCCATCTGTAGTGGACATGTCTGTTTTGGGCCTGTTCTGTCACAGCACTTGGGAAACAACTTATATTCTAGATTCCATAGGGTCACAGAGGAAATGCATTTTGTCCCATACATCAAGTCTCAACCACGTTTTGATGATTCATAAAATGAGATTTGGGACTTGGAAATGATTTAAGACACGGGGTGATTCAGTGGGATGAATGTGAAAAGTGTGAATTTTAGGGAACCCAGTGGGTGGGATGTTATGGGTTGGATTATGGGTGCCTCTTCCCCCCTCCATTTAAAAATAGGTTGTCCTTGTTACGTTAATGAGGCAGCATTAGTGTAGGGTATGTCTTGACTCAGTCACTCAGGGTAGAAAGGGGATTTTAAATAAGCAATAGAGAGGAGCTAAAATGTGAAAGATTGTAGCCTGGTCACATGAAGATTGAGCCAGGTACTAAAGCTCAGAGGAGACAGAGTACTTCCTCCAGAGCTGGCAGAGAGATACTCTTGCCCTAGGACAGTGGTTCTCAACCTTCATAATGCCACGGCCCTTTAGAACACCTCATGTTATGGTGACCCCCTCCAACCATAAAATTATTTTCATTGCTATTTCATAACTGTCATTTTGTTACTCTTATGAATCATAATGTAAATATCTGAGATGTCGGATGTATTTTCATATTTACAAATTTAACAGTGAAATCATAGTGATTAATCACAAAAACTATGTAATTATTGTGAAATATTTATTTCAAATTGCAAATAAATGAAATTTTGTCAGAAAGCATGATGATGTAGCATAGGTCAACAGTCTTCATGGGTAAGAGTGCTCATATGTGGGCATATCTGCCTGTGGTGAGCCTGCGGTGTCTCAGTTCCTAAGACCATTGGAAGTATGTGTTTTCTGATGGTCTTAGTCAACCCCTGTGAAAGGCTCGTTTGACCCTCAAAGGGGTGGAGAGCCACTGCCCTAAAATTAGTGCTCTTGAGTCAGACTTCTAAGAAAAGAAATTTGTTAAATTTAGCACTCATTTGTGATATTTCTGTTATAGGAATATTAGGTAACTAAGACAATGCCCTTTCCAAAGTGAACAAAGTAGCCTTAAAAGCATCAAAGAACTAAAAATTTATCATTATAAGTGAGGGGGAGTACAGATTGGGGACCCAAAGCCCATCTGTAAGTAAGGGAACATCCCTTTACAGAAGGGTCTCAGGGAGGAGACGAACCAGTGAGAATGCAGTGTAGCAATGATGAAACATACAACTTTTCTCTAGTTCTTCGGTGCTTCCTCCCCCATCTATCATGATCCCAATTCTACCTTACAAATCTGACTAGACCATTCAGAGCATCTCCTCTGGTACAGATAGGAACTGGAAACATAAGAAATCCAGGACAGATGATCTCTTTCGGACCAATGGTGAGAGTAGTGATACCGGGAGGGTAGAGGGAAGGTGGGTTAGAAAGGGGGAACTGATTATAAGGCTCTACATATACCTGAAAGCAAATGTTTTGAGAATGATGAGGGCAACAAATGGACAAATGTGCTTGACACATGATGGATGGATGGATAGATTGTGATAAGAGTTATATGAACCCCCAATAAAATGATTTTTTTAAAGCAGCATTCCAAATATTCTAAAATACTTTATGCTAAAATCAGAAGAAATGGACAAAAAAGAACAAGGGTTAAGAATTGAGTTAACATAATTTTTAAAAATTTCAGTAGAAAAGGAAGACAATCATTTCAGGAATGAATCTTAATTTGAAGAGTTTACAAAAGAGAATACATTTGAGAATATAGTAAGCATTTTTGAGAAAAAACAAAGACAATGAAATAAGGTAAAATGGAAATTGTACACAATTCCATGGGTGAGTGTACCCATGTTCAAATAAAACTTTATAACCAAAAATTGGAATTTTGACCTCTGAGCTTTGCCTGCGTTACACTTTCCTGAGTGACACCACCCTGCAGCGTTTTCTGACCTGTCCTGTGAAGCCTTTCTTGTGCTGCACCACTGGGTGTTTCAAACCACCACCCTCTACGTCAGGGGTTCTTCACCTTCCTTATGCCACAACCCTTCCATACAGTTCCTCATGTTGTGCTGACCCCCAACCATAAAATTATTTTCGTTGCTACTTCATGACCGTAATTTTGCTACTGTTGTTAATCATAATGTAAATATCTGATGTGCGGGATGTATTTTCATTATTACAAATTGAACGTAATGAAAACAAAGTGATCAATCACAAAACACTATGTAATTACATAGTGTGAAATATTTACTTCTAATTACAAATAAATGAAATTTTGTTAAGAAGCATGGTGTAGCATGGGTAATAGTCTTCATGCTGGGTACCAGCCTGGAGACAGATAAAGGAGTAGTGTCTTGGTCCCTAAGCCCATCATAAATAAGTGTTTTCTGATGGTCTTGGGTGACCCCTGTACAAGGGCCATACAACCCCCAAAGGAGCCGTGAGCCACAGGTTGAGAATCACTGCTCTAGGTTAATAGTAAAGAATAAATTGTTTTGACATTGGTCTAAATCATAGTTTTTACTGGAGGACAAAGGATGGCAAAAAGTAATCTCAAGGAACCCCTAGGTCAATTGGCCTGACATAGTTCAGAAAGACAGTATTCTACATCCTATTTGGGTTAAGTAGTAACTAGAGCCATAAAAGCTGGCAAGTGACCATCTAAGTTAATCTGTTTCTATCCAGAGCAAAAGCAAGACTCAAGGAAACAATGTCTAGAGAATTAACAGATCATATGCCACTTAACTGAGACCAGAAGAACTAGATGATGCCTGGCTGCCATCACCAGCTACTTTGGGGTCACACTAGGTGGAACTGGATAAAGTAAGAGAAACAAATTCAGATTCATAACAACCAAGCTTACTGGGCTGATAAAGACTGGTGAAATCTCTTAGACTGTAACTCTGTAATATCCTTGGACTTAAGACTGAAAGCCACTTCCAGAGATCACCATTTAAAGGTTCTGTACACAATGACACCCAAAGGAACATGCTCCTCAGACTTTGTAACATTCATCCAAAAGCAAGGTTTTAAGAAGGCACAAAAGGGCTGGGACACTGGGTGCAAATGAAAATAGAACCCCAAGTGGAAAATAGATCCCCAAGTGAGAGCGTACTAATATGTGGGGATTGCAAACTGTGTCACGTAAAAGTCTAAATAAGCTGCTGAATAGGAAACTAATTGCTCTGTGCTTTCACCTAAATTATTACCCCCCATTAGATTTTTTTAAAGAACCACGAAGTGATGAAGTTACACGGGCAGAGGTTAATTCTAAGTGCAAGTCAAAGAATATATCTGGGAAATATAAAGAGGGGAGAATATAAAAATAAGTTAATTGCGGCTGAGCCCCGGTGGCGTAGTGGTTGTGCACGGGACTGCGGCCCACTGGGATGGAGGTTCAATTCCAGCTCACAGGAGCAAAGGTTGAGCCTCCTACACCCACCACCAGAGGGCAGTAATGCCTAAAAAACAAAAAAAAAAAACCTAAAAAAATTTAAAAAATAAGTTAATTGCGTGTCAGTTAATTGAGTGTCACGTGGTATTATTAGATGGGCCTCAGAGGTGTTGTTTAAAGGAGTATTTTCCAGTGTGGGCAATACTGCCCCTTGAGGTTCATGCTGAACAGATCCAAGGGGGCTGCAAAAGCAAACACCTGTCCTTTATTTTGGATTGTGGGCTACAGTACTTTTTTTTTTTTAATTTCCAGTGGGATGCTAAAGTTGTTTGTGGTTTTTGTTTTCCCTAAAAAGGAGACAATAGACCAAACAATTTTGAGAACCTATAATTTAAAGCATGCTGACCTACCAAAAAGCTTCACTACCTTAAATTGTGTTCTTTATGTTCTTTGGGGTCTATAAGAACTCACAGGCAAATTTTATGATTAAAGGGCTTAATAAGGAAGTTAACAAATTGCAATGCCAGTGAGAAATGCTCAGGATTGGGTTATTTATCAGGACCTGTTGCAATGTTCTTTCAGATTCGCTGATAAATGCCCAAAGGGGAGTACCATACCACTGTAAGCCTTGACCTGAAGGCATTCATTGTGGGTCTTCAAACCCAGCTCCGTCAGTTAAGTGCCCAAAGTTGTCTCACTCCAGATCAAAGACACTCAGCTTGCTTTCATGGGTCAGCAAGTCCCAACTTTCCCAGTTAAGTGTCCAGAGACACCCTACTCTATAAGGCAGCATCCAGCACAGAGCACTCAACTTGCTCCATGAGTTGGGAAGTTTATTCTGTTCCATACTCTGGTTCCTGGTCCTGCTGATGCTCCTGTGTTAGTAAAGCTGTCTTCTGGATCCAGGAGGTTCCCTGAATAGGGATCTCAGGTTCAGAGGACTCTATCCACTCCTGGATCTTGCAGGTAATGAGACGCATCCTACTTTTTCTCAGACAGCTCATTTTATACACAGCAGGTTGTCACTACAGAGAAACATGTTGGCAACTATTCACAGGTAAATTCTATCCATATCTTCCCCCCCACACACACCCACACCTTTGTACTAGATTCATGCAGGGAAATGTTGTCATGTGCCAGTTAGATATTTTGGCTTATAAGAGCCCCTAAGTAATTCTCTGTCACTGCTAACTAAGGAAAAGGGAAACTAAAGACATTACAAGTAGTATTTTAAAAATAAAAATGACAGACTGAGCCCCGGTGGCATAAGTGGTTGAGTGCGGGACCGTGGCCCCTGGGCTTGGCAGTTCACATCCGGCAGCAGCTCTTAGGAGTAGCACTGGGTAGCGCCCACGACCAACAAGCGGCAGAGATGCCCCCAAAAATAAATAAATAAAAATAAAAATGGCAAAAAGATAACACACACAGACTCTAAAAAATCAGAAAAACAAGGAAGAGAGACCTGGCTAACAAACTAAACATAAAATAACCTGTTCGCTAAGACTGCTAAATCAGGCATTTTAGAAAATGTAAGTAAACTTAAATCACTAATTAGAAAGATGTTCAGAGTGTTTCACAGAGCAAGACTCAGCTTAATGCTGTGTGTCCAGAAAACGTGGTGGCGGGAGGTGCCATCCAGGCAGCTCGAACCCATTGCAACCCTGTGCACACAGGCCCTAACTGCAGTCCCGCACCACCCTCACAGTTGTTCCTGTGCAAGAGACCTACCTCGAAGAAAATGATTCAAAGGCTATAAAGAAAGGGATGGTCAATGGCATGGTAGGCAAATTGAAACAGAAGTAGAAATTATAATTTGGAGATTGTGATGATATTAAATATAAAAGCAACAAAAAAATTATCTTACAATGGTAAAGACCAAAACTTAATACTGTGAGTACAAAATGAGTTTCTGTTGACCAAATATTTCAGCACCTACCTTCATAGAGCAGAACTTACAGAGAATTCAAGATACAGACTTATAAGTGAACTAACACATTCGTCTCAAGTAAGATAGGTGAGGTGGCTGCAAATAAAGTCAAGATATAAAAGACCTAACTGACATAATCCACAAGACAGTATATACACATGTAAATGGTCTTCAGAAAGAGAATTTGAACTAAAAGATAGCTAGAATTTTCCATGAACTATTTTGTAGCATTCTTATATTGTTTTATTCTCACATAAGAAAGACCTTATTTCTGAAGTTTATGTGGCATATTTTCCAATTTTTAAGTATATTAAGTCACAAAGAGATCTTGAATAATTTCTCTTAAAGCAATTTTTGTTTTCATAGTAAAGTAAAGCTGAAAATAAAGCTGAAATAAAAAGGCCTAGCCATGTGATATGAAACTGCAGTTAACACCTTCTGCATGAAAACAAAGAACTTCTGAATACATGAAAAAAAATTCAATGAAAAGCAATATATGAGAATCTAAGGAATTATAAGTAAATCAACAAGACATTTACAACCTTGCATATGACATCACTAAAACTTAGAATACATGAATTGAAAAGGTCAAAAAATAGACAAATATTTAGCTGTCCTATTTAAGGAGAGCAGAGCACACACACACAAGACATGACAATGGAAACTAAAAATTGAAACAATTTTTAAAACCATAAATTGTACTTTGTACACTTTAGGTGAAATAGATAATTTACTAGGAAAATTCAACTTACCAAAATTTCTCCACAAGAGCGAGAAAGCTTTAAAGTGTCAATTGTTTAGAATAAAGATATAAAGGTCAACAGAAGGACCAAACCCAGAAGATTTTATAGTGGTATGACTACATCTTAAAATATCAAAGAGATAATATTCAGTGATACTTAAAATTTCCAAAGCAATTTCTCTATATCAATATCAAAACCCTGCATAAAATATAGAGAGCTCTCTGTTACATTGACAAAACAGTACAGTACTGTAAAGTAAGATTTATTCCACTTATGCCAGAATGTCTTCGCTTTAGAAAATCCCACAATATAATTCACTTGAGGAACAAGGAAATCACATTTTTATCTGCATTGAAACTGAGCAGAACTTACACAGAAATGGAACTTATGCTCCTGATTAAAAAAGAACAAAACAATAAAATAGGAATTGTTTAATATTTCTAACATAACATAAAAGGAAACTCTGATAGCAACCCCACTAAAACTGAAGTAAGATAAGATTACCTTGTGTCTTCACTATTTTGCTTTGTCTTGGAGTCTTTGACCAGTGCAGTTAGATAGAAGTCAGTTTTAAATACATATAGGAATTAAACAAGAGGAAATAGTTATCTTTTTGCAGATGATAATATAATTCTCTTCTGCCATCTAAACTTGATCAGTCATGCAATTAAGAAACACTGATGATCAATGTAAATTGGAATCAAAGTCAGAAACCAAGAGGATGGTTGTGTGCGGGACTGCGGCCCACTGACATGGAAGTACAATTCCAGCAGCAGCTCTACGGGAGCAAAGACTGGGCCTCCTACTCCCACCACCAGAGGGCAGTGATGCCAAAAAAAAAAAAGAAACTAAGAGGAAAGACCAGTAGTTAGAAAATAGGGCCTTGGTGATAGCTATAGATTACATGATCGAATTTTGCAAAACCATTGACTTCTTCATTGCAAATATCTTTTTCAACAATACAAATGATGAGTATACAGTTGAGCCTCAAAAATGAAACACACAGCAATCAAATTGACTAGATATGTGAGAAGTGTCAGTGGAGGAGCACAATATCATCAACCAAAATAAGACCAGTGGCTAAACATGGAACATATCATCAATTTCACATACGTAGGTTCTGGTTGAACCAGAAGAAAATAAAGTCGATGATGGCCAAAAATATGACCTTGACTATATCCCACTTGAATTTGGAGCACAACTCAGAAACAGATTTGATACATTGAATAATAATGACAGAAGACTTGACGAGTTGTGGGTTGATATCGAGAACATCATCTATGGAGAAAGACTGCTGTTGGTGTAAGATATGAAATTATAAATTTATGACTTATTAAGATGTCATGAGGGTGGTTAAAAAGAGGAGCTGATACCAAGGGCTCAAATAGAAAGTAAATGTTTAGAAAATAATGTTGGCAACATAAGTTGTGCAGTTGGTATCTGAATTGTTAAAAGATTTGTAAGAGCCCCCAATAAAATGATCTTTTTTAAAAAATGACCAAAGTGAATGTCAGAAGAGATTGAAATGTGCTCTTAAGCTGAAGTGAACAGAAAATCTTAAAGGACACCTTGAGAAGACAAACTATTATAATGAAACCATGGAGTTAAAAAGCCAAAAAAGCAAGAACATGTTCAGCATATCGCAAGCTGAAAGAAATTAAGAAAATACTCAAGCCTTGAGTTGCAATACTGAAATCGTCTATAGGTAAAATATTGACTGATTCAGGCTACATCAAAAGAAGATGGTAGTAATATACAGAGTCACTATACCAAAAATAATTGGTCTGTGTTCAATCATTTAAAGATAGCATATTATTAGGAACCCAGGGTATGGAAGGAAAAGTTGAAGCTACACTGAAAGCATTTGCAAATTAAGAGACTCTAGGAGTTGCTGGAATACCAATTGACATACTAGTCTAAGCTGAAAAATAAGGAGCACAGCTGCTTGTGGAAGAGAGCGGAAGAAATCCATGTTTGCTTCCATTCTGAAGAAAAGTGACCCAACAGGATGTGGAAATTATTGAACAATTTCATTAATGTCACGTGTGAGTAAAATTTTGTCGGAGATGATTCAAAATCAGTTGCAGCAGCTATTTACAGGAAGGCTAGAAATTGGAGCCAGATTTAGAAAAGCTTGGGCTGCCCACAAGACTCCAGCAATGAACTTAGGTATAACTAGAAGGGCAGAGAGCCAGGCAATATTTGATTTCTCATATATATGGGTTCACTCTGAGTCAAAAATGACTCTGCTGTACCTAGCAATCTAATAATATAATTAAAAGTAACTATGCAGTAGTAATAAAAACTTTTAAGTTGGAAGCACACAAGAGGTACCAATTTCCCCTAAGTTAATATATCAATTTTGAAATACAAAAAATTTTCCATGGCTAATGTAGGTATAAACAAATAGTTAGGTCGCTAGTTAAGCCACAGTGAAGGTGTAGCAGCCCGACTGGATATTGAAACAATATAAAACGTCTGTGTTTAAAATAGTACCTGAATAAGTGCGTACAATCATCAAAACATCGGCCCACATCTCAGGGAAATTTATATACATATATATATATATATATATATATACACACACACACACACACACACACACACACACACACACATACATACATGACCCGCCTGGTGTAGCAGGTACTCATTGGCCTGTGATCCCACTGGTCAAAACTACCAGTTATGTAGCATCTTCAGTGAGATAGGAAGCAGCATCGTCTGATCAAAAATACTAATTTCTGCAAAGCAGTGTGCAAATACTGGTATTACGTAGGAAAAAGAAGGTTTCTGATTGAACTCATCAGCTCAAGCTCTGTTTTGCTCCCAGATGTGGTGATGAGAGCATGTTGGCCATGTTGCTCCACCCCTTCCCATTAGTATTTTTGCTAAGTTGAGTGGAGTACAAAGCTGTGGACCTCCAGTGATGGACACTGGGCTTAAAGACTTTCATTCAGACCTCTTCGACAAGGAAACTAGCAAGTGATGAATCCCGAGTCTAGAAAGATTTCTGGCTTTACCAGACGTCAATCTCAGACTCCCTGTCTCTTCTTTTGGGAAATTTACTCTCAAATTGGGAAGGTGATGCCAGCCTTTAGGACAATTAACCGAAGTTTCTGAAAGTTAAATCCCCACCTTGTTTTAACACATGATTAAAAGCAAGATTTAACTTGAAAGAAAGGTGAGCAGAAATCCTATCAACTACCTGTGTTCATGGGAAAGGCAATACTGAATGAAGAGTAAGGGACATTTTTGGCCACTGTTGGATGTAATTCTGCAATAACAACCAAAAATATGTGTTTGGCTCCATTGGTAGATGTTGTTAGATGCTAGGTGTTAGCAAGTTCCAGTCCGTCGCGACCCGATGTCCAATGGAAAGAAACACTGCCTGATCCTGCACCATCCTTAAAATAGTGTTTTATGTTTGAGCCCATTGTTGTAGCCACTGTGTCAACCCATCTGGTTAAGGACCTTTCTCTTTTTCACAAACCCTCTAGTTTACCAAGTATGATATCTTTCTGCAGGGACTGGTCGCTCCTGACATGTCCAAAATATGTAAGAGGAACTCTCCATCCTTGCCTTATAAGCATTCTAGCTCACTTCTTCCAAAGCAGATGTGTTTGTTCTTTTGGTACTTTAAATATTCTTTACCAGCACCACTATTTAAATGCATTGACTCGTCAGTCTTTCTTATTCAATGTCCCACTTTCACATGAATATGCGATGTTTGAAAATGTCAGGCTCAGCTTAATCCTCCAAGTAGCACCATTGCTTTTCAACACTTGTGCAGTAAGTTTACTCACTGCACTGTATTGTTTGCTCTCTTGAGGAATATAGGTTAGTGAGTAAAAAAATGTTAATACAAAATCATAAAAACCTTTATTGACCATAGACATCAAAATGGGAAACTATTGTTTCTGATACATTCTCCATCTTGACCAGCCCAGGGATGCAGGGTAAACATGGTAAAATTCTCAAAGGACAACCCTTGATACTCTAGAATAAGCAGGTACAATGTTGTAGTAGAGAAAAATCCCTGGGTAAAATTTTCCTTCCTTGTTCTCGTTGCTGCAGTTTTCAGTTTTAAAAACAAACAAACAGACTTCTTTTTGGTAAGTTCCTGTGATCATCTTGTGTCCTTTAAGGAAAATCTATCAAGATAAGCTCATTGGAGTCCCAGAACACAGGTATCCTAACCTTCTGATCTAACTGCTTTGCCTTGAATTTTAGTTGCCCAGCAGATTCCATTGAAAGCCATTATATAGATAAGGGCCTTGTTCAAAGGCATCCTGGGGGGACTAAGACAAGTGGATGACAGAGAGAACTTGTCTGCAGTCATCCACTCATTGCAGAGATATATTTAAACATGTTTGTTTGGAATAAATCCTTTTATTTATGAACTGGAACCCTTCTGGCCATATTTTTTATTTACCCTCATATACAGAAGGGCAGCTGTGAATATTTGCAGAAGTTTTTTTTTTTGGTATATCTGTAGGCATAAAATTTTATGTGAGACTATATACGTGTGTGTATATATATACATCTATGTGTGTATATATGCAAATAGGTACAGTTACGGAGACCTCCAGATGTAATGGAAACACTCGCCAGATTAGTTTACCAAGTTTGAAGACTTTGTTATAATCATATGCTCCTGGGACAACTTGGTTGATTGCCATATTAGAATATACCAGCAGCCATCTAAAAGAACTATTGGTCTACTGGAACAAAAGAAATACAAGGAAACTAATGACTCAAGAAATTATTTACAGGACTGAAAGCTCATACAAGCCGCATTCTTCCAGACTCTGAGACCAGACAAACTAACCTGTGCCCATTGGTCACAGCTGACCTTTTTGACACAGACACAATATGTAGTTTCTAACAGAATGCAAAAAAAGTGTAGAACAAAATTCACATTCTTAAAATGAAACGTGAAACAAAAAAGGTAAGAGTTAGTGGACCAGTAAGTATGAAAGCAAGAGTGGGCAGGTTTGTTTGTTTGTTTGTTTGTTTTTTCTGCCAAGGGGCATTTGGGTGTTTGTAACATCGTTCGTGAGCGATGCTGTTAAACATTAACGTGCCCCTAATGTGCGGACCCCTGGTGTAGTGGTTACAGGTTGGGCTGTGATCCACAAGGTTGGCAGTTCAAACCACCTGCTGTTCCAAGGAAGAAAGACAAGGCTGTCTACTCCTGTAAATAGTTACAAACTCCCCTAAACAGTTACAGTCTCAGAAACTGATAGGATCTCCTTGTGTCCCTATCGACTTGATTTCAGTGCTTTTGGTTTGAGTGTTTTAATGGGATGGCTGGAATTACTTTCCTTCAGTGAGGCATGGGATGTTACTGGTGTTGATGATTTCACAGGCCCCATGTGGCCCACAGAAGAGCCCTAATGGCGTAGTGGTTACTTGTTGCTCTGCTAACTACAGGGGCAGTCATGACACCAGCTGCTCCCTGGGAGAAAGGGCTTTCTATTCTCATAAAGAGCTGCAGCCTCAGAAACCCGCAGGGGAAATTCTACCGTCTTAAAGGATCTCTGTGAGTTGACATTGACTCGATGGAAGTGAGCTTTTGGTTTGGAGTTTTAGGGCCCTCGAAGTGCCATTCCCACCCTTTGACTGGAAGAACCCCAGACTGTCTCCCTAAGATACCTTTATATTTGGAACGGAAACCATGCAAAGAGGTCACCTTTCATCTTACTGATTCAATCATAATATTACTGATAAGTAGTTTGCTCTTTAAAAAAAAAAAATCATGTCCAACATTTACCATAAAGCAAAGATGAAAAGGTGGGGGAACAGGAGAGCAGGGAAGTTACAGTAATGGATTTGGAAAACCCAGAATGGAAATAAAGAGAATGTTGACACATTGTGAAAAATGTAAAAGATGTCACTTAACTATGTGTATAGCAAGTGTTCATTGTAAATTTAATTTGCTATTTAAGCTCCCATGAAAAACAAAGATTTTTTTAATCTTACAGGAAAAGGATCTGCTTTGGTAAGATTGGAGGCACCTAAAATAATAATAATAATAATAATAATAATAATAATTTTAGAAGTAGGTCCACTTACACCCAGAGGAGAAGTCTGGAACTTATTTAAGTGTGCTTTTCTTCTCAAGCAGCCAATCTCCTTTGAAGGAAGGCTTCCTGATGGCCCTGTGATTTAGGCTTCAGGTTACTAACCACACAGTTCATGTCCACTCGCTGTTCCGAGAGAGTAAGATGAGAGTGCTCCCGAACATTTTTACAGCTATCACTATAAAACTATAGCTAAGAGTCTTAGCAATCTCGTGAGTTGGAATCAACTCAGTGACAGTGATTTTGGCCTGGTTTATGTTGAAGCGGCGGAGTAAAAAGAATTAGAGTCTACTCCCTAATTGGGGTCGCCAATTTCCACTCTATAACTTCTGTAGTCCCGGCTTATACATGGCCTGTTCTTCCTCATACTTCATACTATAAAAATCATTTACTGCTCCGAGCTATTGTTCAGGTTTCAAGAATTTTCTTTCCCCAGAATCAAATGACAGACTTCATTATAGTTGCATCTGATCAGGTTGGTTTGGGATCAAGAATTAAGACCCTCAGAAATGATACTGGTTTTCAGAAGAATGTTCTTAAAGAGATACATGCTAAAATAGTTGCAATTGAACTGTCATAAGTTTATAATTTAAGTTAAGGAATTTTGTTTTTTAATTTTTTATTAACTTCAGGGTTTTAACCAAAAAGTGGCAAAACAGTCTTCACTCGTGAGTCTTAGAGAATGCTGTTTGGCTATTCATGGTACTGTTTTGTCATGCTTTCCTTATATGATTGACATTCTTCAATGTAAAATTTTGAGGAAATAAAGGATCCTTAATGACATTGAGACTCTCTGAGGGGACTTTAAACAGTTTGTGGGAAAATGAAAATAAGAGATAATATAATTTTTCCATGAAATGAACTTTTTGGATCTCCCGGTATATGAGTTGTAGATTTGTTATTTGCAGAGTGATGAGTTTAGATGTTTTCATAAACAACTGATCATGTATTTTGTATGTTATGTTACATATACATAAAACTATATGTCCACACATTTAAAGGAATTCTAAAATGGAAATGAAGTATTGTGCTTCTAATTTTTATCTCTGGGACAGAACGTGTTTACTGGCCGGAAATGTTTAAGTATATAAAACTTGGGGTTGACACATTAATGTACGACTAACTAAATTTATAGAGTGTGTATTATTGAATTCTGGGGATGACTAGCATTGATGAAATGATGCTGAAATCTGAATCATTACATTGTAAAAAAAACAGGAATAAGTTAAATATTGGCAATATGAGTTCTCTCTTTTAACACTTATTATATTTATTTCTTCCATAGATCTTCCTCAGAACTGTGATCCTAACATTCCCCTAGTTGCTCAGGAATTAATGAAAAAGATGATACGTCAGTTTGCAATTGAGTACATTTCAAAAAGTGGTAAAATTCAAGAGAATAGAAATGGTTCAATTGGACCAAGTCTAATATGTAAAAGTATCCAAATGAGTCAAGCAGAAAGCTCCCTTCAGGAAGAGCAGGAAGGCCCCTTAGACCTCACTGTGAATCGGATGCAAGAACAAAATACTCAGCAAGGTAAGCTCCTTTTTGTATGCGGGATAGATAATTTGACATGTTAATATCCTGTAAAGTATGTATGACTTCTTTTGTTTTCAGAGAAGTAAAAAATGCTGATAGACAAAAAGGAAATCAATTACTGTGTTTCAACTGTTCATATAACTGGGAAGAGGGAGCCATGTAATACATATGGTAAATCATGTACCTGGTTGTGTAGGCACATTGTCATAAGAAGCTTGCGTGATGAAGACCATGTTGGATGTGCCTGAGAGCTTAATGAAAGGAAGTCTTTTTTGTGGGTTTGGGGGATGTTAAATAAGTATTTACCTGGAAAAGAGAGAAACAGTTTCTGTTAACACTAGTTAAGAATATTGGTATCTTTGAAGCCATAAAAAAAATCATCATTAAATTTGGTCTGAGAAAGCAAACTATTAATTGAGGGTTCTAAAGAAGTATATACAAGTTAAAGTTGCTCAGGATAAGATTAGAGTTAAGACTTTCTGAAATATGGAAATGATTTTTTTCTTTTTTTGCTACCCCAATTTTAAGTTGCATGAATCTAATTATGTAGCAATATCTGAGAACTATTAAAATGATAGAAAGTTGTTGAAAGATGCTGTTGAGCCAGCTCTGATTCATACTGAGCCCGTGTACAACAGAGCAAAAGAGTGCCCAGGCCCACCCCACCCTCATGACGGTTACGTTTGAGCCTATTGTGGCAGCGACTGTTTCAGTCCCCTTCATTGAGGGCCTTCCTCTTTTTAGTGTGTGCTGCCCCCCCCCCAATTCAACAAACCGAAATGTCAAAGATGACTGTGAGATAATGAAAACGATACCACTGCATGGAATTTTGAAAATAGGAAAGCACAGAGGGTTTTTTAGACTCTTTTCTATTTTGCTTTCCATGTTTTCTTCCTCTCTGTTGGGGGAGGCAGTTTGCTTCACTGTAAAGAATCGATCATAACATAGGTTTGGCATCTGACAGATTTGACAGTCATGCTACTTGTCTAAGCTCTTGCGACCTTAACCTATTAGAACTTTCATTATCTACTAAATATGGCCTCAATAATAAGGAACCCAGGCAAGATACTCAAATCTAGTCTCTTCACACCCATCCTCGTGTTAACATATCACAAAAGACATGCCTTAGTAGTAAGTAACACAAAAGTGGTGTACAAATATTTGTAAGGTTATTCCAGTACGAAAAGGCTGAACTACCCATGAAAGAAATGAGTAGATTAAGAATCACTGGCTAGAATTTAGAGGGAAGCAGATTACAGATGCACATAATCAACAGCATTTCTAAAAATTACATCTTTCTTTGTTGTTTTTAAAACATTGTATTGAGGACTCTTGCAGCTCTTCTCACAATCCATACATCAGTTATATCAAACGTGTGCACATACGTTGCCACCATTATTAAAAATTGGATCTTTCTCAAAGTGGAAAGGGGACAGCCTTATGAGGAAATGATTGCTTGATTTCCACAATAGTGGGGGAATTCAAAAACATCAAATGTGTGGTTGGAATAGATGATCGTTTGAAAGTAAAATTGTAGTTCTTAAATTTTATGCTTCAGTGACTTAAGTAGTAAGGCAGTTAAGTCCACATACATAGGAAATAACAGATATGTACATTATTTTAAGTGACTAGTATTCCAGGAAAAGTGTGTAAATTTTTATGATGAGAGTTTCCAAACGTTCTTTTTAAAGCGGAATTCATTATAGTGGTTTTTGATGCTTTAATCTGTGTGAACATCTGGAGATTTGGAAAGGATAATGGTGATGGGTTTATAGCTATATTTCAAAGTGTTATTGGTCATTTTAATTTGGGGTGTTAATTTGTTGTCATTTGTGGTTTCAGAACTCTTCCTTTAAAATAGAAAGCATGTACTTTAATCATGTCTATCAGTGCTGCTGGATTATACATGTAGAAGTTGTTGAATGGGAAAATGTTTTATGTTTTTACCACAATTTTTAAACTACATGAGTGAGTACAAGAAAGAAAAATGTTCAAAAATTGTGATAGTAGTTATACAGCTCTTTTCGATGTTATTAAATTATTATATGAAATGTGGATGAAGTGCCAATAAAAGTTTTTTAAAGAAAGAAAAAATAATTTCGTATCATAGTAGAGAGAGAAGGAGAAAATGGTGATCTCAGTGTTACAGAAATAGGTAGGGACCAGATTAAGAGAGAGTTATATAAAAAGAATTTTAATTTTGATTGTTTAGGAACCACAAGAAGTGATATAAACTGTTTTGAGCAGAGAGGGGTTGGGGAAGAGAATCAGATTTCCTCTAGCATGTTATTTTTGCCTTAACATAGATTTGTGGTCTTTAAACTTGCCTACATGCATACCAAATCAGGGAAAGACCCATTTCACACCAGCTCCATGTACAAATGTGTGTGTGTGTGTGTGTGTGTGTGTGTGTGTGCATCCTAATGCTTTCTGCGCGGTTCTCTTTCCATGGTGACGCGTCCCACTGTCATGAAAAGTTCCCATCTGAGAAAGCCACAGGGGGCACTTCTGCCCTGTCTCCAGGGTTGCTGTGAGATGGGATTGACTCTGTGGCAGGAAATTTTTTTCCTCTTAATCTTTACATTAACTTAAAAAAATTAAGATTGAACTAAAGATGTTATAAACACTTTTTAAATGTCTTTCTAGTATAACGTCTTGACGTCATGATGACTTTACTGCCAGGATTTTTTATACAGTATGCTTTTTGTTGTGAGGTAGCACGGAGTGGGTTCCGACTTGTAATGACCTCACGTCCACAGAACAGAACACTGCCCACCAGGGATCTCTCCAACCTCACCCTTGTTCTCTTTGAGCCCATTCTTGTGGCCACTGTGTCAGTCCATGTCATTCAGGGTCTTCCGGAATATGCTTAAGGAGAGTTTCATTAGTAATAATTCAATACTTAAGTAATAATTCAAATACTTAAGAATTTAAGATGTTTGGCTTAATGTCAATGTTATTATTCTCAGTATAGTTGGTAAAGATATACTAGAATTAGCAATGTTGATTGTTTACTGTTTTTTTGTTTGCGAATTTGCTTACATTGTTCATATTATTCTCACTCTCATTTCTGTATAATCCTTACTTAAGTCACTTGTTCATTTTTTTAGCTGCTTTATTCAAATTAGATGAGCTAATGCACAAATCCAATGGATAATATAGCTGTAAATAATCTGGATAATATGAGATGATTCAATTTATAAATGACCTAATCCTTAAACATAAGATTTTCAACCCCATATGGTTTTACAGGTATTTCTTTGTTTTTAGTAAATTATTTTGTTGGGGGTGCTTACAGCTCTTATAACAATCCATATATCAATTGTATCAAGTACATGTGTACATGTTGCCACTATCATTTTCAGAACATTTTCTTTCTGCTTGAGCCCTTAGTACCAGCTCCTCTTTTTTCCTCTCCCTTCTCCCCTCCCACCCTTGTGAATCCTTAATAATTTATAAAATATTTTTACTTTCATATTTTACACCATCCACCATGTCCCTTAACTGACATTTCTGTTGTTTGTCCCCTGGGATCCATGGGGTTATATGTAAATCATTGTGATTGGTTCCCCTTTTCTCCCCTATGTTCCCCCTACCTTCATAGTATTGGTACTCCCATTATTGGTCCTGAGGAGTCTATCTGTCCTGGATTCGGTGTCAAGAGCTGTTATCTATACCAATGTACATGCTCAGGTCTAGCCAGATTTGTAAGCTAGAACTGGACTCATGATGGTGGGGGGCAGAGGGGGAGGGGCGAGCATTAAAGAACTAGAGCAGTGGTTCTCAACCTTCTAATGCCACGACCCTTTAATACAGTTCTGCATGTTTAGTGACTCCACAACCATCAAATTATTTTTGTTGCTACTTCATAACTAATTTTGCAACTGTTAATATTGGGCGGCCCCTGTTTGTTTTGGTCTTCATAGGCCCCGATCATCTGTGCTACAGTGCCAAACCCTGCCCCCCAGTCCAAAGTCAATTTCCGGGATTCCTTGGGGGCTTCATTGCTTTGCTTCTCTGTTGCACTCCCTTCTTGTAGTGCCCTGGTGTGGGGGTTCAGACCGGGCACAGTTCCCACACTTTTGTCTCCAGTGCTGCCTCCTGTAGTGCTGTGAGTCAGTAAGGGTATGACATGTCTAGTGGTGAAGCAGACCCTATGGTCCTCTCTGCATTAGCTGCTCCGAACAGGAATGTTGTCCTCGAAGCTTGGTGGTCCACTCTTTTTCTTTGCCTCTTAGTTTGCTCCTATGTGGTCTGCGAAGTCCCACCACTCTTCCCAGGCGGTATCTTCAGTGCTGTCCTCTGTAGTGCCTTCTTCTCAGGAGCAGGGTCCGCGTAGCTGGGAGAGGGCCCGCCCCACAAACCTTTGTTAGTTCACTGCTTCATCCAGTATGTTGCCCTCAAGGCTTGGCACACCAGGTTGGGGTTTGGTTCCTGTCTCCCTTTCCTGTGGAGACAAAAACAGTACCCCACCCCCCATGGTGTATTAGTGCCCCCAAAGCCTTCATCCACTCTCCCCCACTTTTTCATGTCCCCTGCCCCTCTTTTCCCCTTCTTTATGTTGGTATGCATCATAATGATGCATCATTGGACTTGGTCTGTCCCCTGCCTGTATGCCCGTCCCTCAACCTGTAAATTATGTATTCATTTTTCTTTTGTTTCCACTGTGTTGATTGAACCTACATCAGTGGACTCATCTTGGGTTTGTCCTTTTGTGCTTGGCTAACTTCTCTTAGCATAATTTCCTCCAACTCTTCCTACATGACAATGTGCTTCATGGTTTCATCACTGGTTTTTAGGGCTGTGTAGTACACCATTATGTGTATGTGCCAGAGTTTCCTAATCCACTCATCTTTCGATAGGAAATTGTTTCCAGCGCTTTGCTATTGTGAATGCTCCAATGTTTATTGGAGCACAGATGGCTGATTGTGGTCTGTTTGTTAATTCTTCTGGGTATATGCTCAATAAGGGGAATTGCTGGTCATAAGGTAGCTCAATTTCCCTTACAGATAACTGTTTATTACTGTGAAGCAATAGATAATTCCTGTCATATACAAGCTATTGCTTATCCAAATAGATAAGCAAAAACTTGGCAAAAGCAGACAAGGATAACGAAAGAAAAGTTGTAATCCAATGATACTTACAAACTTATGTGTGGAATTCTAAATGAAATATTAGGAAATAGGCTGAGCCCTGGTGGCGTAGTGGTTGTGCGCGGGACTGCGGCCCACTGGGATGGAGGTTCAATTCCAGCAGTGGAGCTGGGCCTCCTATTCCCACCACCGGAGAGCAGTGATGCCCAAAAAAAAAAAAAAAAAAGAAAGAAATATTAGGAAATAGAACCCAATGAAGAACAGAAACATAATAAATCATGACTAGAACTATTCAGATGACTCAATATTTGGAAAAACCTGTAGATTTTCCACTTTGCCAAAATTGAGAAATAAAAATTATCTCATATTTAAGATTTAGAAAAACCATACTGCAAAAGCTGAGCATACATTATGATTTCTCACACATGTTTGCTAAACCAACACTAGGTGGGAACTCTAGTAACTATGGTAAAGGGCATTATAGGAAAACTACCAAAAACATCATAAATTAATAACTCATAAAGTACAGGACCAAAAAAAGTCACAAAATCACAGATTTTCATCATTTTATAAAGAACCCCTTACATATGTGGATGTATTCAAGAACATAGGACTTCAAAAAGCTTGTGCAAAAAAGTGAAATTGAAAGAGAATGGGATATTTTCATAAACTTTTTAATGCTTTGTATATGATGAGTAAAAGAAGCAGAAGTTTAAAAAACAATAAGGAGATAGGAAAAGAACATGCCAAGTGCTGATTGCTTACAAACAATGTGATTGTCTAAACAGAAAACATGTAAGACTCTCTGGGTAAGCTTTTGAACTTTTGAAAATGTTCAGAAAAGATAAACATATAAATGAGCATGCATTTTACATATTAAAAACCACTCAATTAGGAAGTCTGGTTCAGGAGTGCTCACACTTTTTCAACATGTGAGCTATTTATAAAATGACCAGATCAAAAGAATCTACCAACTCCAAAAATGTAAAACACATATTTATGTTTATACATTTATTCATAAATGCATTGAGAATTCTTGATATGTTCAATGTATGTTTATTTACCTCACATAACCACATGAGTCCATAGTGCACGACACAACACAATTAACTGTGTACATTTTTTTGTCATTACCTGAGTTGACTCTGATGACTTGCACTGACTGGAATGAGCCAGGGATGCATAGTCCGGACAGTAGCTCCTGACAGCCAGCCCCAAGCACACTTCCAAATGATCATCAGTCGTGGTGGAATAGTACTTGGATTTAATGATCTTTATGTGAGGAAAGGCTCACTCACATAAATAAATAGAACTAAATAATGCAGTCAAGGAGGTTGCACATTTTCTTATGTTATAGAGTAAGTTCCAGAACTTTGTATGTGCCCTGGACTTCAGCTGAATGTTGGCTTGTTGCATCAAAATCTCCCATTCTGTATGAAAGTGATATGTTTTTGTCTTCTTACTTAGTCCAACTCCCCCACTCATCTTAATACTCTTTTTTACATTGAAGAGAAACCAATGTCTAAATATTGACGGTAACTTAGCTTGTCAGTTATTTGCACATGTGTTTGACACTGAAGATCGCATCTGATTGACTGTGGAGTATATCATTTAAGTGATGGGATTGATGATAGGCTTACATCTATTTTTTTAATGCCGTGCGATCTACCCACACTACATTTGCAATTGACATATTGAGCACCCCCCGTCTAGTTGGACAAAGTCTTATCTAGAATAACGTGAGGAAAAAACTAAAACAACTAAGATAGGAACAAGCTGTACAAAACCATATAGAGAACATTATAAATCGATTGAAGGACATAAAAAGAACCCTTAAGTGAATAACTTAAATTATAATCGACAGAAAGACAGTAAAAGATGGCAATTCACTTTTTTTTTTTAAAAAATCATTTTATTGGGGGTTCGTACAGATACTATCATAATCCATACATACATCCATTGTGTCAAATACACTTGTACATATGTTGCCATCATCATTTTCAAAACATTTTTTTACTTGAGCCCAGCTCATTTTGGCATCAGCTCAGTTTCCACCTCCCCCACCTTCCTTTCCTCGTGAACCTTGGTAATTTATAAATCATTATTTTTTTCATGTCTTGCACCTATCGCTGTCTCTCTTTACCCGTTTTTCTGTTGTCGATTCCCCGTGGAGGGGGTTATTTGTAGATCATTGTGAGCGGTTCCCCCTTTCTTCCTTCTACCTTCCCCTTCCCTTTCTGCTATCAGTACTCTCATGATTGGTTCTGAGATGTTTATCTGCCCTGGATTCCTTATGTTAACTTTTATCTGTACCAGTAAGGTAGAATTGGGTTTATTATAGTGGACAGGAGGAAGCATTAAAGAACTAAAGGAAAGTTGTATGTTTCATCAATGCTGGCTCATCTCTTCCTTGTGATCCTTCAGTAAAGGCATGTCCAATTGTCTACAGATGGGCTTTGGTTCTCCACTCCACACTCCCCTTCATTCACAATGATAAGACTTTTTGTTCTGGGTCTTTGATGCCTGATACCTGATCCCATCAACACCTCACGGTCACACAAGCTCGTGTGCTTCTTTCATGTGGGCTTTGTTGCTTCTCAGCTAAATCGCTGTTTATCTTCAAGTCTTTAAGACTCCAGATGCTATATCTTTTGATAGCCGGACACCATCAGCTTTCTTTACCATTTGCTGAGGACCTATTTTGTCTTCAGCTATCATGTTGGGAAGATGGGCATCACAGAATGACAGATTATTACAACAAAATGTTCTTATGTTGAGGGAGTACTTGAATGAGGGCCCATTGCCCGCCTGCTACCTTAATACTTAACATGAAGAGCAGTGTAGCCAAGAGGAATTACTGAAACCTGAATGAAGGCCAAATATGATAGTGGGGCAAGAGGAAAGTTAAAAAAAATGAGAGGAAAGAACTAGGCAAAGAATAGAGAGGTTTAAATACAGGCATGTACATATGTGAATATATTTATATGTGGCAATAGGGAATGAGATCTAAGTACATATAGTTATATGTTCAGTTGTAAGGCAGTTCACTCTTACTGTGCTTACAAATCCAATGATATTGCAGTCAAAGTTCTATTGCAAAATAGTAGTAAAAGCCCCCAAAAGGCCACAAGAAAATATTGATTAATGTACCACAAATCCTTTGCACAAAATTGAAACTTAAGTTCAGTAATTAAAAGCGGTTGCTGTTGATCAAGATAGATGGTAGTAGGATTAGACTCACAGATTAGAGAGCCCAGAAACATTTGAGAATAGACTTAGTTGAAGAGAAAGTGGACCTTAAAAGCCATTAAAAAAAAATGGCATATTCAACCAATGATTCTGGGTCAGTGGTTTGTGTCCCTGGAAAAATCAGGACACTTCGTTAATTATGCTCTCGCAGAACTGTACATAGACCAAGAAATAGTTATTCCAACAAAACAGGAAATAATGTGTGGCTTAAAATCATTAAATATGTATTAAGGTTGATCCTTTAACCATACTTATTTAAGTTATACTCAGAAGACCCAAACTCACTGCTAGCAGCAGTCAATTCTAGCCTGACCAGAATATCTTACAAGCCCCTTAGATAAAGAGGAACAAACTATCAGGATTAGAGAGAGCATTAATAACCTTTCATATGTAGATAATACAACCTTGATTGCTCAAAGCAAAGAAGACTTGGAGCACTTACTGATACAGATCAATGACTACAGTCTTTGATATGGTGGATTATATATAGCTCACTATAAAAAAAAAAAAAGCTGAAATCCTCACACTGAACCAATAGTTAACATCTTGATAAACTGAGAAAAGATTGAAATTGTCAAGAATTCCCTTTCAGTTGGATCTACAAGCAACACTTCTGGAAGTAGTGGTCAGGAAATCAAATATTGTGTTACATCAGGCAAACCCTCTGGTTTCCCAGAAGTCTCAGGAGAAAGCCATGCCCACACAGAGGCCTCATTAGCTACTCAATGGCTATCTCCAGATTAATAGGCTAGACTCCCACCCCTATCTTGACCGCCACACTACCATATATACTTGATAATAAGTTGGGTTTTTTCAGCACATTTTTCATGCACTTTTTATGGTAAAATTAGGTGCCTCGGTTGATATACAGGTTGACCTTTATTTGGGTATACAAGGTAAGTCACTGATAACTCAGTAGGAAGTCTTTCTTAAGCTACTATAAGGGAACCTCTAAAATTTGTAGAAACTAGACTTCAAAGAAAGTGGAGTTTTTCCACAAAATTTTTGAAACCCCCTCATACGTTCTAAAAATGGTGATCATTCCTATAATAGTGAACTTCCAGTAGGAAACCTGTGAAAATAATATTAACTTCTTAAATTCAGACACTTCCCATGATAACTGGTTTTGGTTTCTCTACTTATTGAGCTACAGACTTTAGATTGGGGATTAATAGGAATCCCCCAACAGTATGGGTGGCGGTAGTGCTGCTAACACGACGTGAAATGTGCTGTCATTGCTAGGTGCCGTCAAGTCAGTTCTGTCTCAAAGTATCCCTGTGCAAAACAGAATAGTACACTTCCCACTCCTAGGCCATCCTCACAATTGTTTAAGTTTGAGCCCATTATTGCAGCCACCATGACAGCCATCTTGTCAAGGACCTTCATCTTTTTCACTGCCCCTCCACTTTTCAAAACACTGAGGTCTTTCTCCAGGAACTGGCCTCTCCTGACAACAAATCTAAAGCATGTGAATCATAGTCTCACCATCCTTGCCTCAAACGGATTCTGGCTGTAAATTTGCCATATGGTTGAAACTGATCTAGAAAACCATTGTGTATATCAGAATTATTTACTTACCACTTATATTTGTGTATTTTGGGTTCACTCTGCAAGTGTACTTTGCTTAAAGAATAGAAATGTGATGTGACAAGTAGAATTAGTAGATTCCAGTGTGATGTGACTGTAGTTATTAGCAAAACTTTTGCCACAAAGGCTAGATATGGAGATGGAACTGTGAGGAAGAGATGAAAGCATTGCTCCTCTGGGTGACTGCTGCACATGCCTGCAGAAGAGAATCCAGAGCTCTCTTTAACAGGAATGGGACTGGATGAGTTGAATCAGAATGTGTATGAATTATTGAATAGAAAACTGTCATCTGCTTTGTAAAGCTTCACCTAATCGACGATAAGTTTTTTTAAAAAGGTTGGCTGGGTATCGCTCTTCCGCAAGGCAAAAGTTAGCCCTTGCCCGAGCTGTGTGGGGCTGTCGGGAGCAGCAGCCTGCTTCATCTTGTTAGCATAAGGGAGCCAGAAATGGGTCCTGTGATCCTCTTTTTATTCTATTTTAAATCGAGCACATTAACAATCTTGGACAATATTGCATTGAAGAAATTTTATCAATTTATTTTATAACTGTGATAGGCAGGTTTGTTGTACCAACATGACCAATGGAGATAGGTAGGTTTGTTGTGCCAACATGACAGATGAACACATGTGACATTAATTGAAGGGCAGAGATATAAATGGCTCAGCGAGCCTCGCCCCTTTCTCTCTCTCTCTCTCTCTCTCTCTCGCTCTCGCTCTCTCTCTCGCTCTCTCTCTCGCGCTCTCTCTCGCTCTCTCTCGCGCTCTCTCGCTCTCGGACTTTTAGACCAGTGTGCAACCAACTGCCTTGGTTGATCTCTGCCTCAATTTGCAAACTACACTAACCATGGGACACCTCATCCGTGGACTGTGTTGCTGTGAGTTGAGCTTCCTTCAAGCACTGTTTCGCCATGCAACTGGAATGTACATCTCTTGAGCTGGGGAGACTATGTCATCTGGCTGAGTGTTGATGACTTTCCTTACTGCTTGTGGCCAGATAGCCTGAATTGCTCTACTGAGGACTACTCGGTGGGCCTCAAGACTTGAAGGGCTACCAGTATATTAGCTGTCTCACGGAAGTGAGTTGCACTGAGCCATTCATACTGCTTTACAGATTGTTTATTTCTTATGTTAGGTATCTTTCTAGCTATATAAATATATATAAAATTATTAATGACCCGGGAGAACCCTATCTAGCACAGTAACTTTTACTAGAAAATGACAGACTTCTGAGGAAATATATCCTATATGCTGCAATAAACTATGGTATTAAAGCAGGAACAAAGTCAGCATTAGTGAATCCAGTGATCAACCTGATTATAGGTTGGGCAGTCATCTTGTGTGTATGTTGTGTGTGTAAAATATTTTAGCAGATTTATTGACAAAAAAACTTGAAGAATATGGTCTTAAGATAAGGTCTTTAAATAAGACTAAAATTGTTATTACTGGGTTTAAAAAAGGCATGAAATGATGATAGTAAAACAGAATGAAAATTTTCCCTTAGTAGATTCTAACATTGTAGTGTGTTGAATGAGATATAACTGAATAATAAGCTCCTCATCCTTGAGGAGTACAGCCTTGGGGGTGGGGGAGATATGTAAATCAATCATTGCTGGATAATGTCATAATGTTATGGTGACCTTTATGTAGTGAAACACCTTACATAGTGTTACAAAGTGCTTCTGACACATGGGAGAAAATCAACTTGTGCTTAGGGAGCTCTGGTTCTCTAAGGCTGAGTAGGGGGTAAGCAGGAATTTGACCCTTTGGATAGGTAGAAGAACATTCGAGACGGAGTAAAGAGCGTGCTGCATTTCCGGAGGCATGGTGGCAGTGTATAGCATGTCTGAGGGACTGTGCACATGCTTTAAGAAGCCGTGGTGGCATCGTGCTTATGAGTTGAGCTGATAACTGCAAGGGCCGCAGTTCAAATCCACCAGCAGCTGCTGTGTGGGAGAGAGAATAGTCTTCCTACTCTCAGAAAGAGTTGCAGTCCTGCAAGCCCACAAGAGCAGTTATACCCGGTCTTTATAGGATTGCTATGAGTCAGAATAGGCCTAGGGGCAGTGGATTTTTGGAGCCTCTTTGGGGCATAAAGTGCCTGGTCGCAAAGTGGCAGGTCGATGTTTTGAACCCATCACCAACTCCAAAGGAGAAAGATGAGGCAGTCTACTTGTAGAGAGAGGGAAGCCTGCAGGAGCACAAGGAGTCAGAACTGACTTGATAGCAATGCATTTAAAGGGTGTTTTGATACACAAGGGGTAGCATGGTTGATATCAGGTGAGAACTCGGCATAAAAATAGTATAGCAATAGATGCACGATATGTTATTAAAGAAATAGATGTAAAGGTACTTCACCGTTTTAAGATCGGCCACCTAACCGCAGTCCACGCATGAGCCTGCTGGAACATTTATTTTTTAATAGCTTACCTTTTCCCCTCTTTATTGTTTAGCTACTGCTGGTTGTTTTAGGTGCTGTTGCGTCAGTATTTTGGCTATGTTTTTAATGTACAGTTTGTTTTTTCTTTTCAATCCTGTAGACCCAGATTAGCAGTATGTCTGAATCTTTGAAGTTTTATTTGTATGAACAGAATATTATAATACTATAAAAACTATTAATAATATAAGCAGTCATTTTGCAGCAGGTTAGTTTTCCTGAAAAAAAAAAAAAGATGTTATTTTACCTTAGACCTTTGCTCTTTTTCATCCATCTGTAGATAATAACCAAAAAACCAAACTCCCTTCCATTGAGTTGATTCCAGCCCTGACCCTACAGGACAGGGTAGAACTAGTCTTAGGGGAATCCAAGACTGCTTCAAAGGAGTAATAAGCCGCCTCTTTCACTCGTGGAGCGGGTGGTAGTTGAGAGCCACTCATCTTATGGTTAACAGCCTAATGTATATAACCTTCTTCCCCACCGGGGTGCCTGACCATACTTACAAACACAGTATATCATGTAGGCAATGATTCAATCACTGTACATCTCATCATTTAAAATAGTACAGTTATGAACTGCCGTTTCTAAACAATACATGGGTGATATGCAAAGTTCACTGAAAGTGCATATGCCAGACATTATAAGCCCTACTAAATACGAGTTGTTCGGTTTTCCTGGTCCTCATCCTGCTTCTTGTTCTCTCCACATTGTATATCCTTGTCACTTCCAACTGCCCAAAGAAAGCCTCACTGGGCAGTACCCAATGAGAAATAGTCCCTGATGAGTGATCAGAGGTGCTGGCCGTCGGAGAGGATCAGTAGCAGGTTTTATGAACACTGGGTGTTCAGTGTTGAGCTCCTCAACTGAAGGTCAGGTTCAAACCTCTCTGTGGGAGAAACATAAGGCTTCCTGCACCCATAAGGATTTACCATCTCAGAAACCCTTGGGGGCAGTGCTGTCCTGCCCTATAGTGTCGGAATGAGTCAGAGTTGACTTGAGGGCAGCGGATCATCGCTTAGTTCCTTCACAGTGCCTGGCCCTTCAGCTCCTCCTCTGTCTGCATTCTTTCTTTCCTATGTAGCACCATCCCAATCAAGCTGTTGTTGCTGTGAACGTAAGGTGAGTGGGTCTTGGCCACACGTCAAATCCAAGTATGATCGTTTAGGTCTTGAGTTAGTAGCTGAGAAAGTATGAAGTGTTGAAAATGTCAGGTTTGCTGGCGTGTCACGAATATAAAGTCTTTTCTCTTGCCAAAATTATAGGGGATGGAGTGTTAGATCTCTCTACAAAGAAAACCAGCATCAAGTGTGAAGAACCCTCCATGTGTGATCCTCCTTCTGAAAATCCGATGGCTGGGTAAGCAACACCTAGGACATCTGCTGCAGTACTAATGTGCATTGGCCTCTGCAGAAAATCAGTACTCTTCTGAGTAGGGAGCTTTCCTCCAGAATTTTTGTCACTCATAAGTACGTCTCTCTCATACTTTTCATTTGTCCTTTTCTTCTTTCTTTTTTATTCTTTCTGTTAAAGAAAAGTTATCAGAACAATCACCAAACTTTAGTTCATGTTGCTAAAATGAACTACCAACTTAATCATAGAATACCAACCAAGAAGCAGGACGAGTCAAGACCATTTCAAATGTCCAGGAGCCAATTTTAAGGAAAATATATCATTGCAGTATTGAATTTTTTAAACAGTGACCAAATTCTGAAAGTACGACATCCTCAACAATTCTGAAAGCTAGCTCATAATGTTTGCTCTCCCCCACCCCCCACCCCCACCAACCTCCCCTTGTGCTTTGGGTGTGGTGGCAAGCCATTTAATTCTTAGTCATCACCACAGAAAGACCTTTCATGTTTTGAAAGCTGTCGTTGAATTCATTGAAGCCAAAAAATTAGTTGTGAAATGCTGTTCTGTTGGATTCTCGGATTTGCATTTTTCGTTCCACTTTTATTTTTTTGTAAGTTTTGCATCGTCCCATTAATCAAAAGCCTAGGAAGCTTTTTTTGTCACCCTTAAGTCTCAGTCGTAGACTGTCATTTGTTTCCACCAAGGTTGTCATAGCATTTGAATTGTAAGTCACAGCGAGCTTTCTTTGAAGTTGGAGGAACTTGGAAAATTACAGTGATGCATTCATTAAGCGATAGAAACAGCATTCAGACTCTCTCTAGAACAAGAGTATTTTATCCAAATATGACTTACCAGCTCATTTCAAATTTGAAATTTTTGACTAGAGAGAAAATTAGTCTGTGGAAAATATGGGATGTTTGTGTTTGGTAATATTCTTGCTGCTACAAATTTCCTTTAAAGGGGTTGACTCTTTTATTACTTGTTTAGCGGTAACGTCACGTTTTCTACTAACAAAAACTCCTTTAGGATTGGGGTATTTCTTTTTTATAACGGAACATTAATTGTACAAATAAAAATTATTTAAGTGTTGCTCCGCAAGCACCTGTCAAGAGGACTAGCAACATCATGAGAGTATTTTTACAAATACTGAGTTAGGATTTGATGATCTTGGAAGGGCTGCCCGTTGAGGCCACTGTATGATTGCCACATTGTCCTAGCAGGACTCTATGTAGCCTTTGCTTTGATAAGGAGTAACTACATCTCACAGACTTAAACGTGTCATAAGCAGTGATGTTACCTAAGCAAGGAGTATAATAAAGGAGTGGACCCTCCCCTTCCATAGCTGTGTGAGAGTCTCTCATGCATCAGTTTACCATCGTTTCATTCCATCCATCCAGGAGACTCCACAGAAACAGAGAGGACTATGTGGAAAGAAGTGCTGAGTTTGCAGATGGTTTGCTCTCAAAAGCTTTGAAAGACATTCAGTCTGGAGCACTGGACATAAATAAAGCAGGCATACTTTATGGCATACCTCAAAAAACTTTACTTCTCCACTTAGAAGCCTTACCAGCAGGGAAGCCTGCGTCCTTTAAAAACAAAACTTGTGATCTCAATGATAGTTACTCATATAAAGACAGTAAAGAAACGTGTGCTGTGCTGCAGAAAGTAGCCTTATGGGCACGAGCTCAAGCCGAGCGCACAGAAAAAAGTAAACTCAATCTACTTGAAACCTCAGAATTAAAATTCCCAACAGCTTCCAGTTACCTCCATCAGTTAACGCTACAGAAAATGGTTGCTCAGTGTAAAGAAAAAAGCGAAAGCCTACCATATGAACCGTCAACTCCAACCGTACAGTTAAAAATCCCTCAGCTGCGAGTGAGTTCTGTCTCAAAGCCACCACCCGACGGTTCTGGGCTGCTGGATGTCATGTATCAAGCCTCTAAAACGTCCTCAGTCCTGGAAGGATCAGCTCTCCAAAAGCTGAAAAGCATCCTCCCTAAGCAGAACAAAATCGAATGTTCTGGGCCCATCACTCACTCAAGCGTTGACTCGTATTTTCTACACGGGGACCTCTCTCCTTTGTGTCTTAATGCTAAAAACGGAACGATCGATGGAGCCTCTGAAAACACCGAAGACGGACTGGACCGCAAAGATAATAAGCAGCCCAGGAAAAAACGTGGCCGCTACCGGCAGTATGACCACGAAATCATGGAAGAGGCGATCGCAATGGTGATGAGTGGGAAAATGAGCGTTTCCAAAGCACAAGGAATTTATGGGGTACCTCACAGCACTTTAGAATACAAGGTAAAAGAAAGATCTGGAACACTGAAGACTCCTCCGAAGAAGAAACTCCGATTACCAGACACTGGGTTATATACTATGACAGATTCAGGGACTGGCAGCTGCAAAAACAGCAGCAAGCCTGTGTAGATTACTTATTAGGAAAACATTTGTGTGTGCGTGAGTGTGCGTGTTTGCGTGTGTATGTGCACAGGTGTGTGTTTGTGTGTGTCTATATACACACGTGTGGGGATTACAGATGCTCACTCTGACAGGAGACATGATATTTTACAGTTCAAAAACCACTTACATGCCTTTTGAAAAAAAAAAGTTTTATTCAGGGTTTTCACTGTGGACAGAATTAATTATATAGTTGCTTACTTAATTCTGATAGTTTGTATCTAATCCTTGTATAAATAGGTGGAAAAAAAAGATTCAGGTTTTCTTTAGTAGTCAATAGCATAAAGCATTGTGGGAAAACAAGTACTTGTCAAGTGAAACATTTTTTATTGGTGAAAGACCACACTCCAGCCATTCAGTTGAACCATCTCGTAATGGAAATATGATTAATGGTTTGTAAAAATTTTTACGTAACATACAGATCTCATAAGTACATCAAACCACCAGTCAAAGTTTCAATGGATAGCTATTATGTCCATACTAAGAAAAATTAATATATACAGTATTAGTATGATGCTCCAGTGCATTCTATAGAGTGCACTCGAGTGCTTCCACCAGGAATAGAAAAGAAAACCTTAAATACTATGTATAATGAGATTTAATATTTATCATTTAATAGTTGATTTAGCAGGAAGTTGGGGTTTACAAGGTCTGTACTTTAAAAACAAAACTGACACCTAGTTAAACCCCAGCAGCGATCGAATCCTCTAAGCTAAGATGGACTACTAAGAACAGAAAGTAATTTAAATTTAATTATTAAAGTAATTTAATTTCCTTTTTTATTTTAAAAATAAGCTAATGTGTAAAGGTTAGAAGAGGAAGTTGGAATGCAATATAGAGCATGTTTCTGCTGTGCACAGAAGCTTGAGAATGGTCACTCTGGTTTCCGTGTGCTGGTTAGTTGATGGTATGACTACTTTGAAGTTTCAGGATTGTGACACACTCCTCCTATGGAAGAACCTCAGTGTAACTTTAATATATTTGCTGCTGTGACATTTCAAAACATTTTCAGTTTATCAAAATGAATGGCAGATTTCATTTTGGTGGGCGACACATTATCATTTTTTGCTAATAACCAAATTTGCAGTTTGTTCAGGGTCTTGAATAGATTTTACAGATATTTAACACTGAAGCTGTTTTGAACGTTCAGTCATGTAAACGCTCCGTGAACCGGGTAGGTCGCAGCGGGGCAGTGCATTTTCCACTTTGGCCCGGCTCCTCGGGGAGCGGGAACGGTCCTGATCACGGATCGGGGCCAGCGTCTGGCTCAGAGAACCCGCGCGCGCCCGGCCGCCCCGAGGTGTGCGGAGGGGCGGCGGCCGCTCTGGTGAAGTGAACGCCCTGCCCCCGTGGGAAGGATGAGGATTGGCTTGATAGATTCAGACTTCTCCGAGTGCCCCTTACCGCTGTTAAAATTCAGGTTCTGATCATTTTTCTAAGCCAGATTTCCTAAACCCAAGAGGACTACTTTTAGCTGAGTGTTTTGTTTTGTTTTGTTTTAAATAATAAGTGCACCTTGTCAAATGCTTGTGTTTTTACACTTGTGTTTGTGTGTATTTAACAGTCACACGTACATGTACTACTGCCGAGATTGTTCAGCTCTTAAATAGAAAAAGTACTTACATTGTCGCTAACGAAACTGAAGAGTGCGGAACTGTACCATCGAGTACGATTTGGTCTCTTAAGACGCTTTCTGAGCCCTCTTCAGCTAGAAATGTTACTTGTGACCCCAGGAGATGAATCCTCGTGCTCTTCACTCTCCCCGACCGCCCCCCCCCCCAAATATACATACTCGATTACAAAACAGCAGATGTCAGGGTCATCTTAATTTTTAAAGAATTAAGCCATATTTTGTGAGGGCCGGAACTTGGATTATTCACCACCTACCCCCACACCCCTCCCCACTGAACAAACAAAAGCTAAAGGTAAAATCAACATTTCAAAACAATTTTATTGACCTCTTTATATAGAATTTTACTTAAGAACTTTGGGAGCTTGAATGCATTATATACTATTTATATTGTATTGAGCTTTTTTACTCCTCACACTATATTTACATTAATAAATTGATTGAGAAGTTTATAGTAAAGGGAAACTTTCCAGAACACTTTTGTATCATTTAAAAGATGACCTGACCAAAAACGTTACAGGATTCATGAAAATCAGGGATCATTTTGCTATTGACTTCACAGTGATCAGTAGTTTTGTAGGTAATGATTAGCATTAATTTGCAGCCTTTTAGTACTGGTATTTATTTATTTGGGGGTCAAAATTCATAAATTGAAATATTTTTTGATAGTTGATAGATAAGTGACCAACCCATAACTTTTCAAAGAAACAAAAAATTTCTAATTATTGAGTTAGTGTTTGATTATACAACCTAGGAAAGGCAGGGAAATTTCGGGGCTCCCCCTCACCACCCCTCACCCCTCACCCCCTTGATGCTATTAAGATGTTCTTGATGTTAAACTTTCCAAGTACTTTATAAGTTCAGTTACTACTCCTTGACAGTTGTCTGGGAAAGCCAGTTTCAGCAGACTTTTGATGAAGGCGAAGGTATTCCTTCTGCGCTTTCTACTTATTTGAATGTCCCTCAAGTATTTTATATTTTAAAAAAAAGGAAGAAAAGAAAAAAAAACAGTGCCTCTGTTTTTAGAACTACTGCTCAGTAAAGTTGTTTAAACCATTTCTGGTAGCTAATGACAATTTTATATTAAATTGTATACTAACTTTAGTGAGACTGATTTTTTTAGTTGTTTACAGTACAAATACTTGTATTTGTTTTTTAATTGCAGTATTTCCATTGTCGCAGTAATTTAGTAAAACTCTGTGGCTGCCTTGATTTTGACAGATTTTGTTAATATAAACTGATTGTTAGGCAATTAGTTATATTTATGCATAAATCAATTGCACTATAATTCATGAATTATTTATTACAATATTTTCTAATGAATTCATGTATCTGTCTTGTGTTGTAAATGTACTGTAATTCTGTTTCTACTTTGTGTTGTTATATATCTAAATCTGATTGTATGAATTTTAATTGTTCAGTTAATGTGTTTCTAGGTTGTAATTTGTAGTAAAGCACTTCAATGCTTTTGCACATAAATTTACAACACTGTTGGTGTGTGATTGATTTACTCATTCAGTAAAAGGAAAAAAAAGGCAAAGAAAAAACCTGACTGCACTGACTTCTTTTAATTCCTTAACATTAGAAATATACTTTCTCTGAAGAAGTATTACAGCAACCAGGCCTGTAATAATGAACAAAATGGAAGATGTACAGAAAACAGACAGGATGTTCTAGGTGAGAAAGATAAGCAAGGTTAGGAAGCGCTGACATTAAAAACAAAGGATCTATGAAAAAGAGATTTTTAGAACCTTTACATTTGAAACAGGCCACAGAAACTCCTGGTTTGAGACCTTTATGTGAGTGGATTTACCTATTATTTGGAGAGATGATAAGAGTTCTCCTTTCGAGTCTAACGTGCAGCACATAGAGAAAAGTAAACAATTGAAAACCAAATACGCAGATGGTGGGAATGTTGTAAGAACTAAGATATAACTATTCTACCTCAGTGTTTAATTAGTAACTTTAATAAGAAATTTCTCATGTAGCATTTATGAAGAGGCTATGCAGGAGGCGGTGGTATATTTGACTCAGACATGGTGTATTTGGAATTTCATTCATTCAGTTAATAACCCGAATAAGAAAACCTGAAGCACAGACTTACATGGAATGTCATAAAAGGGAATTACAATCTTTCAGTGGTTCTCCTAATATCTTTGAGTTTTATAAACTTGAAACACTTATATTTCTTAGAATTCTTGCTTGTAATCACTAAGTTCTGTTATTTTTATTTAATAGGTGGTTTTTCAAACAGAAAAACAAAAGCTTTCCAGCATCCTAGAACTATTATGAAGCAATAATAATCTTTAAATAATAATCTTTAAAATACATCGTAGTGTTGTTATTTTCCTGAGAAATATGTTATTTCTCTAATTAATTACAAATTAACACACATACCTACTCCAACATAATTTTCTCACTAATTACTAATTGACACACATATACTCCAACATAATTTTTTAAAAGAACAACATTGAGATACACTACACCGTTTTTTGTTTCATCTTTATAGGAACTTTCATTTGCTGCCAAAGAGTAGGTTTTTCAATTTCTTTAATATTGGATAGCTCTTTTTTTCCTCAGCGTAGATGTTTTTAAATTGACCAAGAATGACTCTGAGGGACCATTTGACTATCCCGGCCACGATAGTATTCACACACACACACACACACACACACACTCCCGAGTGATAGACGCAGTCATGGACCCTGTCACTTTTAGTTTTATGTGCTAGCCACCCGATTTCAAATTACTTGCCAGTTTCAGTGTCGGGTTATCTTCACAGCCATCTTTTTTACCCTCCCTGCGGAAAAGATTTCATCAACTGTTCAAACTTTCCTGTGATGCCTTTGCTATTCAACTAATCTAATTCAACAAGATGTAAATCCGAAGTTGCATACTTATTTATGAGATTGGGTTTGCCATTTTTAGGGACTAGAATAAAAGATGAATTCTTCTTTCCCTTTTAAAAGACAATCCTGTGATTTTTAACATACCTAATAAGTTTCTATTAAAATCAAGTTCCTTCTTCAGTCGTGATTCATAACCAGTATCTCCCGGTTCCAATTCTCAATGAGATGTCAGTAAGCCAGGCATGCTAACACCCCATCAAAGACAAGTTCATGAGTGGAAGGCTAGTTTCATGTTCAGAGTTTGGTGATATGTTTAATTAAAAGAGATACTTTTCTGAAACAGAATTCTTTAATATGTTCTTACTGCTGGCATTGGAATTTTTAAAAATTCTGTAGAGTTCGACGTGGGTTTTCTAAGCAATCCTGGGGTCTTAGGTTAAATAGATTCATACTAGTTTCTGCAGTGGAACATTTCTCAGCATTTGAAATTAAATAATTAGGTAAGTAATGCCTCTAGTTCTGATGTAATTAGTATTTAAAATCAATTTTAAAAATAGATGTTTTTAAATAGCTTAAATATTTAATTTTCTGACTAGGTTAAAATGCAGCTTAACTTCAGTCAATCTGTATTTATATGAAATCTAAATCCCTTCCCTTTTCTTGTGACTATGCAAAGCTCTCATTGATTAATCATTTTACTTTTACTGCTTGGGAAAGAGTTTCTATTTTAAATAAGGAGAGGAAGAGTTTTACTACATCTTAAAGTTCCTTGCTTGTACTAATATGGACTGGTTATTAATTTTAAACATACCTTATAAAATGTCCACTTCGCAAAGCAGTTAAACTCCTTCTGAAGCACTTGCCACTCAACATCCATAGTCTATCCAAAACACTAACCCTGATCAATCCCTAACTCTATTCATATGGATGCTTGGCTTTCAGATTACAGAAGCAGAGCTATGCTCTGGCTCATAGGCCTCACCATAAGACATGAGGCACCACCAGTGCTTCAGCGAAGTTTTGCCCAGTAATAAGCAACCTGTCGCACTTGCCGCACTGCTGGGCGTTAGAAGTCCGGCGACACCCAAACCGCTCTTGTTCAACCTCTGTTAAAATGACGACTCCTGATACGATTGGTACTTTCGCTATAATTTATTATTTTTGTTTGATTTTTGTTTTTAGTTCAACTATTGATGCAAATTCAGAGGAAGCTACTAAAATGGAAAACGAAAAGTCCGCATTAAGCAAAGTTGTGGAATCTTTGTGCACACATCACCAGCAACAGATGTTGGCTATGTTGAAATTTCTAGTTCAAGAGCCAAATGCTGCGTCTCTTTGCTGTTATAATGCATCCCGGGCCGCTGTGTCTTCAGAATCTCAAAAGCCCCTAACTGAAGATGACGTACGCGGTCTGTTTTGTAGTTGTGGGACATACAGACGGGCAGATAGAGGGTGTGTACAAAAGGAAAGACAAAGCCCTGAGGTCTCACCCCTGTCAGTCTGTATCAAAGGTCGCCCTTGGTGCTCTTGCCAAACTGTTGCTGTCGAGCCCTTTAAGACAGTAGCAAATAGAAGAATTGCAAACCCTTCTGCTCCTCACAGGTGCTGGGCTGGACCACTGCCAAACATTCACTCTGCCAAATCCACCCGCCCTGCTCCCCCCTCGTCCAGGGAAGGGTGTGATCTGACAGCCAGCCCCGAGGAAGTCTGCAGATCGCCGAGCCCCGAGCCCCCGCCATTATCGCCGGTGCAGACGGAGCACTTTGACAACCTGAGAGATGGTGTCTCCGAGCTCCCAGCCTTAGAAAACCACAAACTTGAAGCAAGCATTAATCAGCCTCCCTCTCTCCTACCAGCCGAAGCCTGCAATGACCAGGACAGCCACAAAAGCGGAACGCCGAAAACTCGAAAGCCCATGAGCTCAGACTCTTGGCTGTTGGGAGACAACCACCATTGCGGTGCAGATCAGGAAGAGGGTGAGAGCAGCGGGATCTTCCAAGATCTCATGGATCGCATTAACGAGAAACTGAAGTCCATAGAAACCGCAGATCCGGCCAGCTTTCTGAAGCCGGCGGATGGTGAGTGTCGTGCCCCTACTGACTTCAAACTGGGCGATTTCATAACTTCCCTCCTGCACAATGCAAAGGCCAGCGATTACAGTTTTATGGAATTACTGCGTCAACATGAGAAAAAAGTAGAAAACAAGATGATTCAGACACGATTTCGAAAGCAGCAGGAAACCCTGCTTGCCATGCACACCTCTCCCGATTCGCCCGTGCGCAGAAGGCAGTCTTTGCAGATAAAGAGAGAGCTGGCTAGTCTGGATGAAAACTTCCCAAGGAGAAAGCACACAGAAAAAAACGGGAAGAAACCCACGCACACCCAGGACGCCGCCTCAAGGGGCAAAGGAGAGGCCCGCCATTGCCAGGGGCTGCCTGTGCCGGGTTTTAAAAGCCGTGGAGATGAAAAGCACCCCGAGGCACCTTCTTCCCCAGGTTGTGCACGACCATCATTGCAACTACCTCTTTGTGGTTTGGAAACTCACTTGACATGTGACACGTTATCAGAAAGCTTTAAAACCTCTCCTGAGGAAAGGCCCCTGAGCGACCCACAGGAGAAAACGCCAGCTGGGGAGCAAAGATTGCCACGTTTCAGGGAGACTCCCAAAAGCAAGGTTCCCGGACTGTTGAGCAGGACAAAACGAAATATTGTGCCTCCAGGGTGGTACTCAATCTACGTGACAAATAATGTTGTATTTAGAAAGTCCCCCAAGGCTAAAAAAGCATCTGGACCCCTCCCCAGAACAGAGACGGCAAAAAATACTCCAGTGGAGAGCGCACACAATATAGACCTAAGCAAAATTGCAATGCATTCTAATTTGCAAGTTGTGGTTGAGCGTTTGGAAGACACGATAAATATGGCCCAAAAGTCTTGGAGTCGTAGCCAGCCACCGTCAGAAGGATATAAGGCTTCCAGGATTCGGATAGGAGATGCCCACCATGAAGAGCAAGATGCTGATGGACATCTGACTCTTAGCGTGAGTAGGATGGCTTGCACAGAGCAGGGTGGGCCAGAAGTGGAGCTGGCGAACATCCACGGTCTCACTAGGAGCTGTGTGCCTCCCACAGACGTGAGTGCAGGAAGTGATCCAGGTAGGGTTGAAAATGAGCCAGCAAAATCCGGAGGCGCTCAGAGCTCCTTTCCCAATTACTCTAGCCCTATCAAACTCATGTTTCTCTCTGAAGTTAAGAGCAGTGAGGGAGTCAAATATATTTTAACCTCAGTTGGTACTTCTGAGTCAAATGTCAGCCTCGCTCCTGAAACATTCCCAAGCCATGAACATGCAAGCGAAAACTCACGAGAAACACGTGAGGATACCCCCCATCCTCCCTTGGAGAATTGCGGTTCTGATCATGATGGTATTGACTCTTCTCAAGGAGAGGCTGGTAAACTTAATTGTGCAATTGCAGAAACCGCAAAAGGTGAGATGCCACAAGAAGAAGAACCTAAGGAGAACCCAACCGGTGCTGATGTCAGTGCCACTTTTAAAAGGAAACCAGGTAGACCTAAAAAAATCGGTCCCCAGGTTGTAAATCAGATCAAGCGACCAATTGGAAGACCCCCCAAACCTAAGACCGACCAAACAAATGTCACCATTTGCCGCAAGGAGGCCACACCAGTGGATGAGAAAAGCCCAGAATCCCTCATATCAGAAGTCAAGGAAGGTCTTTATAAAAAGAGTATTACCGTAACTGTTATTTACGGACGGTCAAGAAGAACAAAAAGATACGTCTCGGAAGGAAGCGCCAACATAAGCAACGTTATGTCTCTAAACAGTCATGCTGCTGACTTTTCAACCCAATGTCATCCTCTGAGACACCTTAGAGACCTCACCATTGCCTCGGCAGAGAGAGGAAGTGCGACTCCTGAGAGCGACACCTTGGGGTGTGGCTATGAGCACGTTAGGCCCTTCAAGAACAAGTCTGCAAGACCTCAGCTTTCCAAGAACGTTATCCGGCCCTACGCAAAGCCTCTGACAGTAATTAGGAAGCCTGGGAGACCTGCCAAGGTGAAAATCTCTGGGATAACGGTGACCATTCACGGGATCTCGCCTCAGGAGAGAGAAGTAAGCATTAGCAGCAGCGTGCCTCCCTTAGACCAGGAGAAGGTCGAGGGAGAGAAGCTCCCCAAAGAGGAGTGCCATCAGCCACGTCCCCAAATGGATACAGCCAGGCAGACCGAGGCTGACAGCCCGAAGACGAGATCCAAGCGTGCAACTGCTCCCACTCCTGGGAGACACCCGGTACCGGCGACGGACCGAAAGCGATCACTGCGATTGTGGCATTCGCTGGCCTCTTCCCGATCGCTGATCTACAGGAACACCCTGCTCCAGAAACCGTATCGACTCCATTTGCCCAGAAGCCAAGGCCGGAAGGAGACCCGGAGACAGTCACGGATAAAGGTCACCCGGAAAGGTGCCTCAGGGGTGAGGCCCACAAGAAATCCATACAGATGTCTGGACGATGAGAATCCGCTGCCCATCCCTGAAGTGTCTGTGGATCCTGTCATCTCCTCAAGCCCCGTCCTCCGGTGGTGGGCTGCTTCCACCCCAAGTGATTCTTTGTTAGAGGAATTAAACAACCGCTTCGAGCAAATCACCAATGCCTGGGTGCAAGTGAGCGGAGATGAAGCGGGAAACGGTGTCCCTCCAGAGGCTGAGCACCTTGGAAAGGAGCCTTTGAAACAGGCCAACCCACTGGGGACCTGCCTGGTGGAACTTCAAGTCTCGCCTGTCAAAATGCTCTTTCAGAAGAAGTACGATCTGAAAGAACTCTATTCCTGGTTTATGCAAACTACAGAAACACACTCTCTCTCCTTAGTGAGGAAAGCCAATGCCCGGAACCCCGTGGAAGTCATCAACACCAGGGGAGTTCACCTGGAGGCCAAGCAGCCTAACGGGAATGCCAGCCCCTTCCGAAAGCACCTGAAGAAGTTTGCACTCTCCTCACCCTCCAAAGCAGCGGGGAAATGGCACATCCTGCGTCAAATGGCTGGCTCTGCAGTCTTTCCAGGGAACAGTGCTCTCTCTCTGGCCAGGCTCAAACGGACTGGCTTCCACCGTGCAAGGTGGAGGGGGCAGGGAGAGCTGCACAGCTGGGCACCGGTCCTCTGGAACTCCCGGAGGAGAAACTTGGGATTTTTCCGCCGGAACCAGTTGTTATCACCTAAGTCTGAAGAAGGAACAGATGTGGGTGACTCTCTGAAACAGGGCGTGCCCGACATCAAAGCCCGCGCTGGTTTAGAGAAGTCATTCATGTCCACAGCCACGCAGAATGGGGCAAAGTTCCGCCCCAGGGAGCACAAGGGACCCAGACTAGGAAGCGGCTGCCCAAGTGACTGGAGGCCCAAGGCCTTAAAAGACTGTAGGATATTTCTGAGGAAGATCAACTATCTGGAACACAGGAAGACTTTCAAGTTGAACGCTGTCATGTACCCTCCCGATGCCATGGCCAGTGGGAGTGATCCTGAGACTCCGGGCGAAGAATCCAAGCGCTGTGCCTTGAGATCCCACTCAGCAGGGTCTGCGGCCCTGAGGAAGCACTCCGGCGAGATGGCAAGTGCCAAAGGAGATGGCCGTCCTGCCGCCGGTCAGCAGGCCGGCCTCCCGGCCCATCGCAAACTCAACCATTGTGTTAGCGCAGACAGGAAAACTGCTGACAGTTCCGTGGCCCTTAGCAAACTGAGCAAAAGGAAAAGGCCACCCTGGAAGAGCCCAGACATGTCAGCCAAAAGGCATAAGCGGCAGTCTTGCAAGAATGGACAAATGGCAAACTATTTTTCAAAGGCCCAGCTGGGTAAGTTTTTCTCTCCTTCGTTTTAAAGTCTCATTGTAGGTGCCTTGAGTTCAGTGTTATTGATGAGAAAGAAGCAGCCATCCAGCTTTGACTGGTTCCTAACATTTTTGGCACTTCATACAAAAACCTTGAAATTAGGTGCTGCTACATATGTAGCAAGTGAGGGACCTGGTGGTGCCGTGGAGACAGGCCTCAGCTGTTGGCCTTAAGGTTGGCCGTTCAAGCCCACCAGCTGTCCCCTGCAGGAGCAGGACTTGGCGATTGGCTTCTGTAAAAATTTCAGCCCATAGCAGCCCTACGGGTCAGTTCTACTCTCTCCCACAGGGGACGCTGTGAGTCAGAATGGAGCTGCCAGCCATGTGCTTCAATAGACCAACCTACTGCCCCACTTTCAGGATTCTAAGCATTTAAAAATAGCTTTAGTCGTGATAGACCGCCTCTACACCTACCAGCCATTGCGGTAGACCACCATATCACCTGCTTTTGAGTTTTGATACATCTAACTTAAAAAATTTAAGCAAAACAAGCTGACTTTGGTAAATAGACGCCATAAGTAATCACACAGTGACCACTCCCCTATCGAGTAAGATGCATTTATTCTCTTGACAATATAAATACATAACAGCAAGAAGACCGCGTAGAAGAAGTAAAGGCTGCACCGATTGGGAAGACCATAGTCAGTAAGCCGAGGACGTCACTGCGTGTTGGCCACCAGGTTGCTGTGTCCTCTGGGTTATCTGAAAAGTGTCATGGGCACAGTACATTCTTATCTCACTCAGATCGTCAGATTTGTTTGCCTCTTTGATACTGAACTAGTTTCCACAGATCTAAAGAGGAGAAGGGTTCCTTTCCACACTTGGCCTAACTCAGCCTGATCAAGAAGACAGACTCCTCTGCTGGTGATTGTCCAGGTCATGCTCAACTCCTCATGCAAAAGGAAACTTGCGCTCCAAGTCCTTCTCTGCTGTGTCCAGACATCCTGAGCTCTGGTGCTAAAAAGACCGACAGTCGCGCCCACTCACTGCCCCCATGTCGATTCCAACTCCGACCCAGCAAACGGTGGGGGCGAGCTCTGCAGCCGCCAGCCTCCCAAGGGTGACGGACAGGTCGGGCGTGGTGCTGCCTGCACGTGCTCCTTTCCCCTGGCTCCAAGGGCATCAGGTTGCCTGTGGAGGTTTTATCTTGTGGCTTTTCCTGATCGCGTTGGGTGTAGGCTGTTGCTGGTGAATGTTCGTGGTTTGCTGTTGTTGTTACCGCTTTCCTTTTTTTTTTTTCCCCCTTTATAAGCTAAAACCAAGAGTACTGAGCCTTTTATGAAAATACCTTACAGCAGTAATTACGTCGTAGAGTTTGCTTGGGCAGAATAGATTCTCACGGCCCCCACAAGCAAGTGGCGTAAACTGAATAGAATCCCTGTTGCCGTAGTCAAAGGCGTCAAAAGTGGTCAAAGCAGCCTCGTGATGGAAAGGCTCACCCAAGCAGAAAAGGATGCCCTTCATCTCTGGCCGTCAGAAACGAGGCCAGCCGAGCAAACCGTCTCGACAGGAAGACCAGAGGGAAACAAACCCAAACGTCATGAAAAGCGCCAGCTCCCCACCAAGCAACTCGGAGTTCACCTAAACCCCACCCCTCCCCCACGTGTTTGTAAAAGACTGCCAGAAATAGAGAGCGAGGTATAAAGTTCTGTCTGTAATTCTCTATGCCATTCTCATTTCATGCTTGTTACAGTTTATCAAAGGTCGTCTGTATTACTTCATTTTACAACAGAACCGTATTTTGTCTTTCCAACACCCTAATCATTGTATCTTCCTAAGGAATAAGTAATATTTATTTCAATATGATTCTTCACCCTGTAAATAAGAAATAATCCCCAAAAAGTGAAATGGAAGATGCCGCCTTAATGCATTTTCAAATTCTTTCAAAGTACTTCTGGGGCGATTAAAACATTTTTCAGTTTGATAAGAGTTGTTCTTCACCTGCTATTTTGTTTTGTTTTGTTTTTAACCTGCTATTTAAAATTGCTACTATTTCCTGATATTAAAATTTTATTTACCTTTTACTGATAACTTTCCTTCTTTACTTTTTAAATTTTTTTAATCAACAGAGGCTTTTTTTAACAAAGTTGTATTTTTAGCAACACGTTATATTTATCTGATTTTTCAATGTTAAAGTGTTATTTTTTTTCCTCATGATTCTTGGTATTCCATTCTTCTTTTAGCTTTTTTTTTTTGCCTTTTTTTTAAGTGATGCTAATGCTCATTATTAGTTTCATGTGTGTTTTTCTGCTTTATAAAATAATTAATGACTGGAGATGAGAGTAAAAAAAGAACAACTTTTTAACAGAACTTTTCTAGAAAAAAATGTCTGGGGCAATGTACAATGAATAATGGAATATCTCTGGGGGTATTGATGGAAATCCATGGATGTCTTGTTTTTGTGCACTCTGAGATGAACTATCCAGGTAGAGCTTTGTGTGTAGGAGTTTTACATTTTATGCTTTACTCCATTTGCACTGCTGTACAAGTCTAGACATGGAAAGAAGAAGAAATGCAGTGCTTGACCGCCATGTCCGTACCTCAGCAAACACTTCATGAACGGCGGCTGTGGAAGGTCAAAAGGTTCCCTTTTGAGTTTACGTGAGGAGACACAACCAACATCAATTTCCGAGTTCATGGAGGAGTGCGTTCTGGGTGCGGTGCCAGGAGGTCACATGGTGGGAACCGTGCCTGTGGCTCTGATGGAGCTCAGCTTCTCTGGGGAGAAGGCGGGCTGGTCATCCCAGCCAGGGGGGGCGCTGTGAGAGGCGCTCCATCTGGGCTGTGGGCCCTCCACGTAAGAGAAAGACTGAACCCAGGGCTAGGGATTCAAGCAAGGTGTGTCAGCGTCGGAGTGGAGGCTGTTAGAAAGGAGTTGCAGACCACACTGGGAAGGCCTGGGGCACAAACGAGAACACGGGTTGTCTCTCTTGCTGGGCAGTCACAGCTGAAGTGGAAAATTGGAGGTGCCAGGCAAAGGAGGCTAGAGGGCAAGACGTCAAGCTACCCAGGGAAGCCAGCTCTGTTAAAAGCGTGAGCTCACCATGTTTGGGGCCCCGATGTTGGGGACGTTCACTGCCGTCCCAAAAACAGAACTTCTCTGTTTAACTGTCATCCTCACCAAAGCAGATAGGCACACCTGTCATTTCCACCTGGCAAAGCGGAGAAGAACTAGACCAACTCGAGTGGAGAGAGGTTGATGGAGTCAAATCCTTGTGTTGGTAAAGAGCAGAGGGATGAAGAGGAACGGCCAGGTTTTCAGCTGGAGCGCCGTCTGGGTCGGAGGTCATGGCAAGCACAGATAGGAGAGAGCTGACCTGGGGAAGGAGCGGGAAGGAGCCAGGGGGTCAGGGCAGGTGTTCGTAGATGACAGTAGATGCCAGGGGAGACTGAAAGGATGAAGACGGGAGCGAAGGAGCTGGAGGAGAGCTGAGCCCCTGCCCACAACCCCACAGGCTGTGTAGGGCCTGTGAAAGCCGTACCACCTCACCTAAGAAGCCATTCCAGCCATCACATTTGGGGTGAGTTCATCATATAGTTTGACCAGTACGGCCCAAGAATGATGTCACAAATAGCCACATGGCCCTGGGCAGAACAAAGGTTCCTTCCTTCATCTTGGTCCCGGCCCTCCTGCGTCCTGAAGGAAGTGGGACAGTTTGCGGGGATGCAGTCGAGTTGAGAAGGCCCTGGGCAGAATGTTGAGGACATGATAGTTGCTGTGTTTGGGTGGGGGCAGGGCAGGTTATTGGTTTTGCTCCCTGTGAAGCAAGACATCATCTAAATGGCGTGGGTCTGGGGAATGCAGATCAGGCAGATTTGATATATCTGCGGAGACTGGGTAAGAGCTATCCTCAGAAGGACAGGACTAGGCAACTGTGTCACTTTCTGTCCATAGCCATGACATAAGCTTGGAGAACAGTGGGCCGTGGACCCTGGGGCTGTAGGGATCGAGTTCTGGTGGCGCTGTGCTTAGGCACCTGGCTTCTGACTGAAGGACAGTGATTAGCACCCCTTGGCCACTCGGCCGGAGAAAGATGTGCCCATCTGCTTCTGTGAAGATTCCAGCCTTGGAAACCCACATGGCCTGGTCCCACCATGTGCTGTTAGGGTCGTTCTGCCTGGGAATTGACTCAAGGGCCATAGGTTGGGTTAGTCTGGGTTTGGGGCTCACCAAGTGGCCATAACAGAAGGACAAAGCAATGGAGCCAAGGATATGGCCTTCATTTCCTGGATAGTGGGATTCGAAGCACTTTTTTTTAACCAGTAGCACACGCTGGGATGTATGACTGGCCAGTTAACAGGAGTTGAGATTTGAGATGATAGGGCCCCCAAACTAAGGGTGGCTATTAAAAATAAAAATATAAACCTTTTTTAATAGCAGTACCTCGAGCTCTGGAAGCAAAAAAAAAAAAAAAAAAGTACCTTTTCCTAAAAGATAAATATTTGGGTGCAAGCAAGCTGCCTTTGAACATCTCAGGAAAATTGTAAGACCAGAGTAATCTGGCATGTTTATACGATACGTCTCCTGAATGTGGTGTCATTGCCCCATCAAAATTCAGAGATATGGGTAGGAGTCTGGGATTCTTGTAAGAGAGTTCCAACTAACAGCTGCTTCTGTCTCCTCATCGGTCCTCAGAAGTCACGGGGTATACATACACACACATACCACCCCCATTCAAGAAGTTTGGCCTCCACACAAGTGGAAAACTGGTGATTTCTAGCTGACTGACATACTTTAGGAGCCCTGGTAACATAATGCCTACACATTGCTCTGCTAATCATGCGGTCAGGGATGTGAAACCACCAGCCATTCCTTGGGAGAAAGTCGAGGCTAGTCTTAGAAACTCACAGGAGCAGTTGGTTGTAGCCTATTCTGTAAGGTCACTACGAGATGGAAAAGTCAGTGACGGTGAGAGAGGCATTCTTCTTCAGCTACACACTCACATTCTCCTCTACCCCATTTCCTTAATCCTAATCCAAAATGCCCTTTCAGAAGTGTCAGATTGGACAGGTCTCCGGTGGCCTAGTGGTTGTGTGGGACTGTGGCCCACAGGATTGGCGGTTCGAATCCAGTAGCAGCTCTCCAGGAGCGAGGCTGGGCCTCCTACTCTCACCAGGGCAGTGATGCCCACACAAAAAACAAAACAAAACAAAAAAGGGCAGATTGAGGTGACCCTTGGCACAAGCTGTCCTTAAGCATATTGGTAGAATGTTTACAGTTAGCATAGCATCCTGTGTTGTTGGTCAAACACCATATTCTCATTCAGTTGAAAATCATGCCAACAGTGTTCAGAATTACGTACTGATAAGCGTTTCCAGGCAATCCACAGTCGCCTTCATCTAGTTTGATACACAAATATCGTCCAAAGGTGCAGCGGGTTTGGTGGTCAGCACAGGTTCCGGAATGCCCAGTTCCGGCTCTGCATGGTACCCGAGAGCCTGTGAACTCACTCCCCCGGCTCTATCACTTCCACTGTTGGCTCTCCACTGGACGGGGTGGGGAGCATCTCTAGCTGCACACTGCTCCACACTGCGACCTGCAAAGCTCTCTCTCACTGCACCATGCCCCCGAGAGCATGTAACTGCTGTCAAACTAGAGAAGATCGTTTCTGTTATCTCAGATACAATTTGTCCTGCTTTCTATAAATTTAGTTGGTGTCGTGGAAGTGATTGTTTAAGTGCTTTGTTAACACATAAGAGAATAGTGGTGAATACCTTGAAGCCAACGCAAATTTCATTCTTGGTTGTCCAGAGGATTCCATCGTGTCACCTGTTGAGTCAGGGACAGCTGTGGCAACAGTCAGTTCTGGAGGCCTTCCCTTCTGTATTACAGACTCTAATGGGAATATATCCTACTGTGACATTGGGAGGATGTGATCCGTGTCTCCTCAAGGATATATCCAGTCTTAATTTGGTTAAAAAAAAAACTAGATGTAATGGAGATAGCTCTTTTAATATGATATGGAATGCACCACCAACCTGTTCCTTTTTATACACGGGTTCTAAACGTCCACCTTGTTCATGACCAACACCAAAAGTAAAGTGATTCCTTTGACTTGTTTAACATTCTCGTACACTTGGGACTTCTAATTACTAGGTATTCTCTTTACAATTGGATTTTGAGGGGTCACCATGATCTTATAATTCAAGTAAGGAGGAAATCTCAGGTTTTGAAGTGTTTCTAACTTTTGCCACAATGCTTGATTAAAATATACAACAGCTGCTTTGAAATGCCTGGTGTGCTCATGTTTTTCCTTGGCATGGTTCAAGACCAGTGTGAACTCCTGTCGCCTGCAACCATGGCTTATCAGCCCATGTCTTTGATGGAAGCCCCTTCAGCTTACTCAAACTTTGGACCCTTTCTCTCTCGATCTCCCAAGCATGGTGCGAGGCACTCGTCACAATGGGACACAAAGGCATTATCTAGGAAGGTAGTCTGAGCTGTGTTTCCATCGACGATGCAATTCGTGTAAACCCCAGTGAATCTGGACTTGAGGTTAAGGTTCATTCTCTAAATCCAGGAGCCCAGCCCAGGGCCTTTTGGTGTAAATAAAGTTTTATTGGGACACAGCCATACTGCTCATCAGTTATCCCTGGTGGTTTTCGTACCACAGAAATGGAATTCCAGAGCTGCAGTAGAGGCCACCTGACCAGCAAAGCCTCAAATAGTTACTAATCTTTGCAGAAGAACTTTCCCAACCCACGCCCCCCTTTCAAAAAGAAAGGGGAAAAATTACAGCCTTTTCTGGCAATGAAAAGCTTTTGTACATATAGCCCATCCTCCAAGATAAAGTGTAGGCATCTGCTCTTGCACCATCCCGGCGTTGTTCCGGCCCCACCAGAGGGCATCCCAGGTGCCCATTTTGCTGTCTTGTGTTATGTCAAGTTTATCCCCTTGCAGCTTCCAGACCTGCTTCTCTTAACTGGAGGTAAGTTCAAGGGACACCTGACCTGCTTCCTTCACCAGCGGGTGCGCACTGTTAGAGGTTTCTTACAGTCCTTGGTGCTATGATAAATTCCTGCCTCGGCATGCAAGGGTCCATCCTTTCTTCCTTGTGTCCTCCTTTACTAATTTCCTCATTTAGAAATAAGGAATTCTTGGTTCGTCTCTACCGATTACCATCCTCATTCACTCTCCCTCTCCCTCCAACGCTTCCTCTTTTTTTAAAAAAAAAACTCATTCTCTTTCATTTCCCCCAGGCTTTAAGATTTTGTTCTTATAGTGGGCTGAGTGAGGATTCCTGGATTATCAGATAGTAAGCACACCGGGCTCACCTATAGTTTAATTTTGTGAGGGGCACGACCGCCTGAGCAGTTGCATCTGGTTAGATGTTGATTTTATTTTTACTAGGAACTGGGCTTTTCCTCCCTCAACTCCAGGCTACCAGGAGGAGTGTTTCCTGCTTCCTGTGCTGTACTGTTCTAGAGAGCCTGTGAGCCTATTCCTTCAAAAACATTAATGTCCCCCCAAAATAAAAAAAAACACTAGTGTCCCAAGTGCCTGGCAGTATGGCAGATACATGGAATATACTAGGGAACAGAAAACAAAGTCCCTCCCCTTATAAGTCAGATGAGTTAGAGACAGATAGTGATTAAATAATTAAACGTCTAATTCTTGGTATGTGGTGCAATGAGAATTTAGACGTGTGTGTGTATGTGTGTCCTTTTAGTACTTTAAAAATGTCGGTCGAGCTGTCTCGTGACCTTGCATAGTCTGTTGGTACTTTTACCATTGTGCCTCCATAGGTAACGTGCTTCCGACTCCTTGTAAGATTCTCTCATTGCGTGCTCTTGCTTTTGTTTCTGATTCTTCTGCTTAGAATGTGAGTTCTCCTTTTCACCACATTTGCAAGTTTTTTCAGTTGTCTCGAGGCGCATGTCTGTGTGTCCTCTCTCCTCCCAGGATTGTAACCACATGTGTTTTTGTCCCATGGGTCACTTCATTTTTGGTCAACTTTTATTCCTTTCTTATAGTTTTTATTTCTATGTTTTTAATCGCATTCCATTTCTCTGTGGCAGTACCACATCTTTTGCTAAGCCTATCCATGCTATTTTTCTTTTCATTAGTCATATATTTTTACCTCCAGAAGTCAAGCTGGGTCTTGCATACCTGTGTCGCATTGCTCCACATTTCATGCTTCTGGGCTGTAGGGAGTTAACATAGATACTTTCTCAACCTTCCTAATGCCGCAGCCCTTTAATACAGTTCCTCATGTGGTGAAACCCCACCACCATCATAAAATTATTGTCGTTGCTACTTCAAAACTGTAACTTTGCCATTAGGAATTGGGCGACCCCTGTAAAGGGTCCTTCGACCCCCAAAGGGGTTGCCACCCACAGGTTGAGAACCACTGCTTAACAGTATTGTCTGCTACCTCTATCATCTGTGCTTTTCCTTTGCCCTTTTCTATTGATTTATGTTCATCATCATTTGGAGTTTATTTTCATGTTCTTGCAGGTCTGGTAATTTGGGAGTGGATGCCAGATATTTTCAATGTTATGGTGAGGGCTGGTGTCTAGGATTTTTGTGCCTGTTTTCGTTTTTTTGTGTTTTAAGTATGGGGTGGGGGGTGGGTTGTTCGAATACAGTTCGGTTACTCAGAATCACTTGAGTTTCTACTATTGGGCAGACCCAGAACAGCCTATAACCTACGACAGTGGTTCCCAAATGGAGAGAACTTTGCAGCCTTCCCTACTGCAGCCCCACTCTGCCTGAGGCTCTCTGGCAAGGCCAGGAGGCGTTTTTTTGGTTGTGGCAACTCGAGAGGTGCAACGGCCATCTGCTGGGTGGTGGCCAGGGGTGCTGGGAAACATTCTACAAAGCATGCGGAGCTCCCACGGCCAAGATCCAACCCCAGAGAGTGATCGTGCCAGTGCGGAGAGAGCCAAATGTGGCCCCTCCGGTGAAGCACTGTCAGTCATTTCTGAGGGTCCCGTATAGTGCCCCGCTTGTTAGAAAGTCCTTTGATGGGTGGGAGCACAAACTATCATAAGCCGGCTTTGATGTGCAGATATTATCTCTCTGAGCCTTGCCAGTAGTCCTTTGTTCACAGTCTGGGGAAATATTCACACTAATCCATATTCACCAACAGTAAAGGAGAACTCTCTTCAAATTAATGTCATGCCCTCCCTCCCAGAAGCCCTCTCCTCCCCTTTAATCCGCCCACAAATTCTCATTGCCTTCGGACAGTGATTCTCAAACTGGGGGTCGCCTGATCCACAAAGTGGTAGCAAAAGTACAGCTGTGAAATAACCAAAAGAAAAAAATTACATTTGGGGGGTCACCACCACATGTGGAACAGTATTTTAAAGTGCCCCGGCATTAGGAAGGTTGAGAACCACTGCCTCAGAAGCTCTGTTTGGGGCTCCCTCCCCTGTGCCACACCCCAGGAATCCCAGGAGAAAGCCAGACCAATGTGTAGAGCTCACTCGATTTGTCTCCCCTTTAGACTCCCATTACACTTCCTGCTATTCAGGGCCTTAAAACGATCCTCCCTCCTTCCCTTCTTATTTAAGGTGAGTTTGAAATCTGATTCCTGTTAACACCATCATGCCCAGAAGCAGCTGTTCCAGACTAATTTTTTTCACCAAACATCCAGTTTCTGCAGTGTACTAGGTCTGACTCAGTTGCTGAAATAAAGGTCATACAGGACCAACAAAGAGCGCTACTCTCATTAAGCTTGTGTGTTAGTGGGGAAGAGAAACAATGGAAATATGAAAACCAAGCTCGTTACCAGTAAAGTGTCTCTTTTGAAACAAAGCAAAAAACCAGTATTTCCCTCCAGTTAACACTTTTATAGTAAGCTCACTATAAAAGTGTTATTCTTATGTTCTCCATCAAGTCAATGCCAACAGACAGCAACTCTGGAGGAGGCTGTAGAACTGCCCCTGTGGGTCTCCAAGACCAACTCTTTGTCCCGTGAAAACACGAGGCACTTACAAATTCTGTGTCAGTGGAATGGGATGATGAGGATTTTATACTTTGAGCTGTCGGGGAAATCCTCTCTGATGAAGTAACATGCAGGCTGTGGGTAGAATGACCTGGGAGGTCATTGGTGACTCAAACTGTAAGGATGGATGAGAATGGAAGAATGTTGACTAAGAAGAAAGAAGACCTGAGAGGTTCCAGCATTTGTTAGCTGGGCAGAGTAAGGTGACAGGGTAGAAGTGATCAGTCAGAAGCTGAGCGAGTAGGCTTCATGAAGGAAAGAATGATTGCTGAGTTGGAAATGCTAGGAGGGCAGAACTCTGGGAACTAAAGATCATGGATTAAATCTATTAATATGAAGGTCCTTGAAGACTAAGTGCTGTTTCCATGGAGTGAAAGGAATGGAAGCCACATTGGTTTGAGAAAATGAAGGGCAGGGAATAGAGTGAGCATAGGATAACTCTTTAAAGCCACCTGGCTATAAAAGCGTTAACGAGAGAAATGGAAGACTGCATTTTAATTTTTTTTTTTTTTTGAGAAAGGCACTCTGCAATTGTTTCCAAACCACGGGAAAGATGTCAATGAGAAGAAGTGGGTCAATTATCTACTGTCATAATAGTGCTATCTTGCAAACCATCCCCAAAGTCAATGGTCAAGTCAAGTAACCTTTTTTTAGCTCATAAGGTCTATGGGCCAGCAGACTAGACTGGAAAGTTCTGACCTTGACTAAGTTCCAGCTTGTCGTCTTGTCAGACTGATGCCCACCCTATCTGTCTCCTATCCATCCAACAGACGAGCCCAGGTAGCAAGGTGTCCGAGGGAGTGGGATTGCCCAAGCAAGCTTCATCTTGTGTTGGCTGGCATCACGTTGGCCTGGGCAGATCGTATGGGTGAGGCAGAAGGGGGAAACACCACTTGAAAAAAATTGATAAGATGCTTAAAGAATTGGGTCTGTTAAGGTAATCAGTATGCGTCATGGGATATGGGGGCTAGGTATTACAGTTATTGGTAAATTTCCAAGAATGAAAATGAGAAAAGCCCAAATCGCCCTATGTCACACCCGATTCTACAATCTTTTACTAATACTTGGTTGCCGTGATTTTAGATCAGCAACTTGCTAATTGCTTTTCATCTTAATGTTAGTGCTGAAATTTATCTTTGCAATCATTTCTTAAAATTAACTGAGCCACACCTAGTATTGGGATATTTGGGTGCTTACTGGAGACACTTTTAGACACTTTGGTTGTACCAGCTGTATAAGGCCATGTAAAAAGGCAGGGGAAGTCTTTAGTTGTACCTACAGTCTAAGTCTATGTAAACAGGCAAGGGAAGTCTTTCGGCACCTACATGGTTGAAGATAACCTCTGACTTGCTCTGCAGAGCACACTGTGTTCACTGACTTCTAAGGAGAATGGATTTTACACCCTTGGTGGACAGTCATTACCTTGATTTCCTACTCAACCTAAAATTCAAGTAGATCCATCCTCTCCGCCTGGCGTGACGTTTCGATCACCATGGACTGACACGATGACAGGCGTCTGAGGACAAGGCTTGAGCAGGGTTTTGTTCACAGAGCCTCAAGGACACCTCACCACAACATCCACACCATTCACTGTCACCGTAGCTTTTCCTACTCCGGACACATCTACTCATGGGAAATGTTGGTGTCATCTTTATAAAAGGACCACAGTTGTTTTCCTAAAACTGTCCCAAGTGCATGGCAAATGTGGAATTCTAATCCAACATTCCAAAATCTGGTGCCTTTCCTCCAAATCATCATGTCAGTGCATTGAAAGCAAGACAAGAAACGTCTAGTTTGGGTTCTCCCCACCTACCGATCTACCAGGCCTTCAAATCCCTCAGTAAACTACCAGAGGGAAAACGTTCCTTTTGAAATAAGTTGTCTTTTAAAAAGAAATCTCTTACAGAGTATACTGGCTGACAAAAAAAATCTCACGCATTTTAGTCCTTGTGGTCCTGCTGACCGGATGCAGTGGATTGTGCCTGTGGCCCTCTGCCAGCACCACTGTGAGTGCTCATGCACTACCAGAACAATCTAATGCGATATGCACCCCACTTTTGTTTCTGATAAAAAAACCACATGGACCTTTTGATTTTTTTTATTTCTTGCTCCAAGTATTAGTATTAACTCTCACTTAATGACTAATGATGTTAGCAGACTGAGCATTTTGGTTTTGGTTTTGTTTTTTTAGGCTGAGGATTTTACGTGCAGTCCTTGTGTCACGTGCTTTGCACAAAGTCATTTAGTCATCACATTGCCTTTAGGAGAGGAGGACTTTTATTACCTTCATTAAAGAAAGCTGGTTAAGGACCACGCATTCTACTGGTCAATTAAATTCAAGATCAGAACCTCATTGTTCTACAAAGCCTCTTCCCCAGCTTGCTGAAGTCCTTATCCCTGAAGACCTATTCCCAATGTTTCTTCTGATCCCCAGACTCTGCTGAGACTCGATTACTCTCCCTTTCATGTTTATAACTTAGGCATCAGAAACCTGGGAATACATTTCTCCCCTTCGGGAAGGTTCTCTGACCCAGGTGTGTGCTTTTCAAGTTTCTAGCCCAATAGGTTAGTGGAGGCAGCAAACTTCAAATAGCACTGGACCGAGTAGGTGTCCGCTACATTTCCACTGAAAAAACACAGGAAAATGACCATTTCCAGAAGACATGGCCAGTCGTCCAGACCTTGGAGAGAAATGGATTCAAATTTGATTACATCAGATACACTGTTGCTGGGGGGCCATCAAATTGGTCCTGACCCGTGACTGCACAACACACTGAAACCCTGCCCTGCCCTGCCTCACCCTCAAAACGATCGTGATGTTTGAGCTCACTGCAGCCAATGTGTCAGCCCATCTCCTCGCCTGTCTGCATCGTTTTGTCTGGCCTCCACTTTGCCAAGCTTGATGGTCTTTTCTGGAGACAGGCTTCTAACAAAGGACATGGCACAAAGTCTTGTCCTCCTCACTTCAGGGTAACATTCTCGTTGACCTTCTTCCAAAATAGATTGGTTGGTTGCAGAACTTCATGGTACTTTCAGCCTTCTTTGCTGACACCAGAGTACACAGGCATCAATTCATCTTATTCGTTGTCCAACTTGCACATGCATGTGAGGTGATTGGACGAGGTGTGGCCGGAGTACTCCTCAGAGGCACAAATGGAGAGACTAGTCTCTGGAGAAGGACACACTGCCTGGTAAAGTAGAGGAGCAGCAAAAGCTGACGTGGGTTGACAATGGCTGCCACCGTGGGCTGAAGCACAGGAACAATCTTGCAGATGGCCCAGGAGCAGGCAGTGTTTCCTTCTGGTGTGCCTCAGATTGCCGTGGATTGTAACCAGTTGAGTGGCACCTGCCTGCAGTAGCTGGAGTGGATTGCAAACACCATGGCTAAGTCAGGAGTTCCTTCGCTGTCAAAAGGGTGGTTGGGCTTTCTCGTAACACGTGAGCAGCAGATTTCTCCAAGCCGGTATGGCCTTTTGTCTGTTGTCACTTCCAGGAAGATTGACTCGCAATCCACAGGGGAGGTTCTGCTCTGCCCTGTTGAGTTTTGATGTCTTGGAATTGTGAGTCTGGGTGGAGTGTGTAGCAAGTCGCCTGCCGAATCAACTAGCCCTGCCAAAAGGAATCGTCCACAGAAGCCCTCGCAAGGGTTTGTGATACAGGCGGTCTCGGTGGAAGCACCTAGTCTCACCTCTTGCCTGTGTAGCAACGGATGGCTGACCTTTGCAGCGAGCATGCCGACAGGGCTCTCGTGATTCCTGACATTGCTCAGTTTACAGTGGAATTGACGTCAACCATTTTCCGACTTCTTTTCCAATTTGATGTCTTGAACGGAGCGTCCATGAATCTTGACAGTGAGTCCAAGGTCAATGAAATCCATGACAATTTCTCTTTTCTCCATTTATCATGATGTCTTCTCTCTGTCTATCATGATGTGACAATCTGGGCTTTCTTTATATTGAACTGGAATCGGTATCAAAAGCTGTAGCCCTTGCCCTTCATCAGCCAAGGGCTTCAAGTCCTCTTGGCTTTGAGCAAGGTTGGTCATCCGTGTACATCAAGTTGCTATTAAGCTTTCCTTCCATGCTGACGCCTGGTTCTTCATCTAGTACAGTTTCTTGAATGATTTGCTCAGCATACAGGTTGAAGAAGTTTAATGAAAGAATACAACCCTGAGTTTAACCCGTGCAGCACTCCCTTGTTTTGGTTGAATGGCCACCTCTTGATTCATGAACGCCACGTGTTCTGTAATTCCTGTTCTCCTTAATACCATTCATAGTTTGTTATGACATTCAGAGTGGAACGCCTTTGCATGGTCAATAAAACATAAGTAAATATCTTTCTGGCATTCTCTGCTTTCACTGTGGATCAATCCGACATCAGCAATATCCCTTAAATTTGACTTGAATTTCTGGCAGCTCCTGTCAACGTACTGCCGCAACCACTGTTAATTGTCCTTAGCAAACCTTTACTTGCCTGTGATACTAATGATATTATTCTTTAATTTCAATATTCTGTTTATTCCCCTTCCATTAGAATGAGCACAAATATGGATGGCTTCCAGTTGGTTGGCCAGGTGTAATGCTTTTCTAAATTTCTCAGTAAATATGAATGAATACTTCCAGGACTTCAACGGCTTGTTGGGTTTCTTCCTATATTACCATTGGTTTTTGAGTTATGCTACCTGTTGAAAGGGTTTAATGTTGACTAGTTCTCTTTTGGTACAGTGATTCTGTATATTCCTTCCAGCTTTGGAGGCTTCTGATATTATGCAAGATGTGTCCCTGAAAACCTCCAATATTGTAATTCGAAGCATAACTTTTTTCTTTTTCATCATGAGGAATGCTGAGCTTGCACTTCCCTTTGGACTTTGCAACGCTACCTTGTTGTCCATTTCATTGCCAGACTTTGTCTTCTCAAGATGCCCTTTGCACTTTTCTGTTCCTTTGCTGTATCGTTTCAGAATTGTCAGACATCTCGTTGGCTCTTTCTTTCCTTTCCAATGATCCCTTGCTTTCTTTGTGTGCGATGTCCTTGATGTCACACCCCGGCTCGTTAGGTCTTCGTCTTTAGGATTCAACGTGTCAAGTCCGTTCTTGAGATGTCCTTGGAGTCTAGGTGACTCAAGGTTGTATTTTGGCTCGCATGAACTAGTTTCAGTTTCCTTCAACTGTAACCTAGACTCCATATGAGAAATTGATGGTCTTTCTACAGTCAGACCCTGGCCTTGTTTTGGCAGCTAATATTACGCTTCTTTCTGCATCATCTCTTCTTGCTGATGCCATCCACTTGCCTTCTGGGTGTTCCCTATGTACAGTCACTGTTTACATTGTTGGGGAGCATATGGGCATCTGTGATTAGAAAGTCTTTGGTCTTGAAAGATTTGATCATTCGGTCTGACTTCATTTCCTACCTGCAAGGCCATATACTTCTATTTTCCAGGTATGCTGTAGCAACTCTTCAAATCTCAAATTCTCTACCGGGATCTAATTCATCCGTGATAACAATGGACTTCTTTCCACCCTTAAAAAGATGAACGTGTGTTCTCTAAAATCTTTGACTTAAATGATACTCGCTTGATAGCTCGAAAGCATACCTATGTCTACACACACACACACACACACACACCGCCTTGCGACGTTGAAAAAGATGAGCACCATGCTGATAAATACGGTGCTGCTTCGTGAGCACATCCCTGCTTTCCAGCCCTGGTGGATGGGGGTTTGACTTCTAGCTCTGAAGTCTAACATTGTGCCCCAGAACCTTAAACCAGACACTCATCTCACCAGGACTCTGAGAAAGTCCATGTGTAATAACCTGAAGGGAAACAGAAAGAAAACACCACAATTTGAGATGCTCTGTAGAGGAGCCTGGTGGTGTAGTGGCTACAAGCGGGGCGGCAATCGCACGGGCAGCAGTTTGAAACCACCAGCGACTCCGTGGGAGGACAGGGCGTTCTACTCCTGTAAACAGTGACAGTCTCAGGAACCCACAGGCGGGTTGTTATGAATCAGCACTGCCTCCGTGGCAGTGGGTTGGATTTAGAGGGAACAGAAAGAACCCTGGCGATGCAACGTGTTCATCATCAGGCTGCTCACTGTAGGGTCAGAGTTTCAAACCCACCAGCTGCCCGAGGGAGACAGAGGCAGTCTGCTCCCCTAGTAATTTACAGCCTTGGGAACTCCAGGTTGCACCTCTCAGTCCCATAAGGTCATACATGTTAAAATCGACTCAGTAGCTGTAGGGCCCATATTGCTGTGTAACCTTGACTGTGTCGTCTTCTCTTGATTTCCCATAGGTGATGGTTAGGATGGGAAGAGGTAATATATTAAAGAGCTGTAACCCAGGCCACGGTACATCGTCAGACCTGTCGTGATCATGCCATAGGTATGGTTTCCTACAACTTGAGCTGTTGGGAAAGCTCACTGACTGAACAAGTACCATCAAATATCTCCAGTCACGTAGATCCTGTGTAAATCATTAAAACTATTTTTATTTCATCTTTTAAAATCAGAAGGCATTAAGTCACCAAGAATAATTGTGTGGATTTCTATGACATACACCCCCCCCCCCCGAGATTTTCATCTTTCACACCTTCCAAATGCACGTACTCTGCAAACTCCCATCCAGAGGGTAAAGGAGGTCTCTTTCTCAGGGTCCATGAAATTACAACAGGAATGAAAACAGGCTTCAGGAATCTCCTCATGAGAGAGAGCATTGGGCAGAGCCATGGCATAAGAACTGAACTCTTTTTAGATTGGGGCTTGAATTAAATGGGAGCCTCAAATCCCTGTCTGTGGTTTAGCTTGTCTCTAGTTCATTTTAGGAACATAGTCGGAAAGAATAGCGTCTGAGGTCCAAAATGCTAGTCCTACACAAACAACCATCTAAGTGAGGCATCAACTAAGGCCACGTGGAAGACATGCACCGGCCGGTGTGATTTCCAGGATTATAAATAAAACCCAAATCAGAAAGAGGGAGTCATATCAGAGCTTAAACCATGAACACCCAGTTTGCAGAACCCCGTAGATGACAGTGGAAGCCCCAGCTTCACTTACTGGGTCCCCATGTGGATTAATTCTCCAGTGAATCCCTTCGGATTATACGCCACTGATGTTAATAGCCTTGATATCTTACAGAGAGCATTGTAAATTTGATTATGGCTCTTGTAGTTAGGTTAAAATGCATTATCAGGTCATTTGATCTCCTGATTGACCTATTTTAAAGTTGTTTCAACTTTCAGTCTTTTCCCTGGTCTCTCTGAGGTTTTCCTGTTCTGTTTGCTCATGGTTGGTTTTTGTTTGCTTTGTATGATTTTCTGTAAAGGAGATCCAGGATAGGCAACTCTATAGAGATAATAACTGGGTAGAAGGTTTGCAGGGAAGTTGGGAGGAAAGGGGAGAGAACAACAATGATTAGAAAATGTTCTGAGATGAATTGCGGTGATGGTTGCAAAAATCTCAATATGACTGAGAGATTAAATTGGATGGCATGTGAAGTATACAAAGGGGAACCCTCCTAAAAATCGGAATTGCACTGGGCAGAGAAGAACTTTTGTAGTCTAAATTTTTCCTGCTAGGCAAGCATCCAGCAGTCACTCTGAGTTAGTGTACCCAGTGGCATCACCTGGGGAGGTTCCCTCTGGTCACAGTAAATTTTTTCATAAAGGAGTTTTGCTCAAACCTCTTCTTCTTCTTTTTTTTTTTTTTTTTTGTAATGGCCAATTAAAGAGAACAGTGTGCTGCTGTGAAATTTTGTTGACTGCTCTGGAAAAATATCCAGAAATGATAGTGATGTTAAACACAGCTTAGCTTACAAGGACAGCACTAGGGGAAAAATTCAAGTATATGAATGGTTTCCTCATTTCAAAAAGGTGAGATGTTGATTGATGACAAATTTTGTTCGAGATGTACATCAACTTCTCAAACGCATGAAAATGTGATGTCAACTTGTAGTACATTTGGAGTTCGTTCCACCAGGTCAGACTTAATCAGGCTTTCTATTTAGCAGTTCTGAAAAGATTGTGTAATGATGTGCGACCAAAAAGGCCTGGCTTTAAAGAAAAAATAATAATATAAGCTAAAAAAAAAAGAAAAATAATAATACAAGCAAAAAGATCTGATTTGTGGCAGACGGGGGACTGGTTTTGCCACCATGACGATGTGTGCCAGTTTTTGGCAAAAAACAGCATGCCCCTCTTGCCCTACTCACTTGACTCACCTGACCTCACTTTGTGCAACTTCTTTTTGTTTCTGCGAATGAAGAGGGACATGAAAGCATAGTGATTTGAGGATGAAGAACAGGTGAAGAAAAAAAGAGGTGCTATCAGTCATCCAAATAAATGAGTTAGAAAATGTTTCCAAATGTAGAATCACAGGTTGGACAAATGTCTTAAGTGTCATGGACAGTACTTTGAAGGTGATAAGGTCGTTTTGTTAAAAAAAAAAAAAAAAAAAACAACCAAGCACCATAGTTTTGAGGTGCTGGGAGGGGGGGTACCCCTCATGCCAATAAAACTATTTAAACAAACACACACAGAAATAGATGTAGAGCCCTGCCCACCCAACGGAGGCCTCCTTTGCTGTCGCTCTATTCTTACTTGCCACTTAGCATCCGAATTTGGAACAGAAGAGGCTTCCTTTACAATAAGTCTGCCTCTTCCTCCTCCTCTCCCTTTCACCAAAATAAAATACAACCTATTAATACTAGCATCCCTGGGACGGAGGTTCAATTCCAGCAGTGGGGCTGGGCCTCCTACTCCCACCATCGGAGAGCAGCGATGCCCCCCCCCCCCCGCCAAAAATACTAGCCTCACACCAACCCCACAGCTGTCAATCAATTCTGACTCATGGGCATCGTGTAGGAGCAAGTAGAACTTCCCACAGGGTTTTCGGAGGCACAATTCCTTTACAGAAGCAGACGGCCACAGCTTTGTGTGGAGGAGCTGCTGGAAGATTTGAATGGCCTACCTTTGAGCTCTTGCACCGCTGTGCCCCGCCCAGAGCTCCTGTGTGGATGTGAAATCTCTGCATCTGTACAGAGCGCCTCGTGCTGTTAGAGGCATGTGTGTTGGCTCTCATTACCTCACCACAATTCCATAGGCTGCGAAGAGTTTTTTCACCCCTCTGATGGAGCAAGGTTAGGGTGACTTGGCCAAGCTTGTACAGCGGGTTAGGAATGGTGTCAGAAGTTGAACCAACCCAGCTCTTTAGGTTATTTCCCCAACTCTTGATGTGTTAGAAGAGCCCCGATGGCCTAGTGGTTAAGAGCTGGTCTGCTAATGGTAAGGTCAGCAGTTTGAAACCACCACCTGCTGCCTCGGTACGTAGACAAGGTTTTCTACTCCTGTAAAGAGTGACAGCCTCCGAAACTCGTGGGGGCCATTGGAGCCCATCGGTAGGGCTGCAGAATCAGCGTCAATTCGGTGGCAGTTAGTTTGGGTCTGTCTTTACTCTCCAGAGTTCCACTGTCACCAGACTCTAACCAAGTCATATTGTGTCATGACTGAAACGCCTCGGCTTCCACTTCGTAACCATGAAGGAATCAGAAGCCACGAAATAAGAGACTGATAGGGGCTGAGCCCCGGTGGCGAAGTGGTTGTGCACGGGACTGCGGCCCACTGGGATGGAGGTTCAATTCCAGCTCCACAGGGGCAAAAGCTGGGCCTCCTACTCCCACCACCCGGGCAGTGATGCCCTAAAAAAATAAATTAAATAAATAATAAATAAAAAAAATAAGAGACTGATAGATTTGACATCACATTTAGAAAGAATTTTATTCCAAATGATGAAACTCTTCCTGGTGGTGTCACTGAGTGCTGTGGAAGCAGTTCTGACTCAGAGATATTGAAGCCCTGCATGGTTCTGTACCAGCCTCACTGTTTGAGCCCATGGTTTCAGCCACAGTGTCAATCCATGGCACTGAGGACTGGCTCTTTCTGGCTTCCCCTCGACTTTTCCAAGCATGATGTCTTTTTCCAGGGACTGGTCGCTCTTAATAATGTGTCCAAAGCACTTGAAACAAAGTTTTGCTTCTAAAGAACATCCTGGTGTACTTCTTCCAAAACATCTGTCTTTCTGGCAGTCCGTGGTACTTTAACAGTATTCTTCGCCAACACCAGCTCACCTGCATCGATCCTTTGTCTGTCTTCCCGATTCAATTGCCCAACTTTCACATGCATTCAATTAAAAAGTCACCCTCAGAGCTGTAAGAGCCCCGAATAAAATGATTAAAAAAAGAAAAGTCACCGTAACTAGATCCCATCCCCCACCAAAAAAAAGTCCACAAAAATTTGTAACAATATCACAAAAGGTTGATTTTCTCAGCTGCATATCAATAAAGATAAGGACACCATCTCCACTGGTAAAGGAAACAGGAACACATACTTAACCTTCTTGGGAAAAGAAATGCAGATTAGAACAACACTTTCCATTTTTGACCCTGCTTTTCAGCGATCTGTTTTGTGGCGGGCATGACAAATAAGTGGTGGAGGGAAGGAGGGATGGAACACAACAATATCTTTCCATGGGAAGAATCCCCATGGGATTGTAGGGAGGGTCAGAAAAGCAACAAGAAGGGGTGAGAGGCTTCAGTCTATAACATTTTCCCCAACGGTTTTTTGTTTTAAACCTATTTCCATACCACATTATTTAGAAAGAAATAAGTTGGAAAGTTCTTTCATCTTTCCCTTGATACACATGTGTGTGACCACGCCACGCATTCTGCCTCAGCGCCCGCCCCCTCCCCATCCCTCACCCCCATAGCAAGATTTCCAAACACGTGCTCTGGGTTGGACTCTGGGCGCTGCGGGGTGTCGTCCTTATCATTGAGTCCCAACCGTACTTAAGTAATCAAGACTCCATAAATGTTAGGAAAAGGAAGTCAATGCATTGGCCCTGATGTTGAAAAGGGGAATGAAAAGTGTTCCAGGAAGTTCTAGATTAGATCCAGGTTGCTCCAGGATTTCGCATATATCTGGTATAGGAGACTGAGGGAAAAGGCAATCTCTTCTTTACATTAGGCATTTGTCTCTTAAAGCAAAACAAAGTCTGCATAACCTTGGTCTTCCCATTGCCACTGGCTCATGCCCCTGTCCAAGTGTGCTGGGTTTCACATGTGAGTGCATACGAATTAGGGAAATCTGGGTATTGGGGACTAATAAGGCGTAGTTCTTGAAAACAAAAGTCAATTTTCTTCCCATTCATGTGCATGGTCTTGTGACTCCTCGGATACGTGTACTCAACATTGGAATATACTATTTAAAACTTTTCCAATTGCCTTTAAGGATCAAATAAATGTTACTAAGAAAATTGAGGCTTGGAAAAATACACCTAAATGTCAAACAGTAGCATATCGGGGGGAAGGGGAATTGATTTTGACTAAAATAGTTCACTCCAGGTCTCTATCTCCTTTTCTGCACTTTGATAAATTTATCTACCTTGCTATCTTGACTAAACTAATTGTATTCGTACAGCTTGCCTTACCATTTCTCAAGAAGATGTGCATCAGACACACTTTTGCTTTGAAAGTACGAACTGTAAGAATATGAAGACTTGTAACTTCTTGGAGGAAACAGGACCACTGCTGCTTTCTCTGAGCTTGGCCAACTTGACAATCAAAATTGAAGACCCGAGGCCATGGAGCTAAATAATCACTACCAATTTTAAAAAGTTCCCCCCAAACCACTTAAGAGTTCTGATACATACAAAAGCATTGTGCTTTGGATCTTTTTTCAACTGTCACACATGAAGGCATGACTTTTTAAAAATCATTTTACTGGGTGCTCATACTAGGGCATGATTTAAAAAAAAAAACAGTCTATTTTTATTAAGCCCATCACTGTTTTGTTTTTAATAGTTCCTTTGCTATTTTTAACAAATCATCTTTTGAGGCCTGTGGCAGTTTCTGTGGTTTTTGTCTCATGTCTTTAATTGTCACAAGGAGCTCTGGGCTCTTACAGGGTTCGTCTTGGGCTGCTATCTGCAAGGTGGGGGACTGGAAGCCACCAGGAGCTCCTCAGGAGAGAGATGAGGCAGTCTGCTCCTGGAAACACTAGCAGCCTTGGAAAGCCTTTGAGATGGCTCTAAAAGAGTCCAGGAAGGTGGCGATGAATCAGAACCAAGGGCAGTAGGTTTTAGTGGGTTTGTAATCACTAGAGTTGAAACCATGTCATTCAGGGGCACTGCACTGTTTGCTTGGGAATGCGGTGTGCATACAAGAGCTTTGTCAAAAGACGGCAGAACAGGTCTTGGTCTATTGTGGCAAATGACTCTGTTGGCTGAAGGTACAAGAGGGATTGCCAGAATGCTACCAGCCTTGGGATGTTGCCACGTCCTGACTCTTAATAAACCCCTGAAATATTGGCACATGGTTTCCTCCCTAATTCTGCCAGTCCACTCCGAGAGCGCGGGAGTGACCTAGGACAGCCATGCTCACGCTAAACAGAAAATCGTTCAGAAACTTAAGAATTCATCTTTGAAGATGGATTTTGTGAATTGGCTATCAGTCTTTGAGATAAAGAATTGCACGTGTACACATGGGGTGGACTAGCTACCAAGTTTCTGGGATTCTGGAGTCACACCCTTCCAGATGTTTTGTTGTGTGATTTTCCTAAGTGTGCTTATCACTTTTATTGAGCAGCTGTTGGACAGTTAGCCCTGTCCTGTAACTGGAGAAGAGAGAGGTGCAATCCACGTACTAAATACTTAGGGGGGGGGGGCGGGGTTAGAAGGTCAGATACATGTTGAGATATCCAAAGTGTTGATTGGGGGCAGGTTGATTAAGCAGAGTGGACAGTCATGCAGACTAGGTGGGACCAGCATTGTGAAGGGATGGGAATTATATGCAAAATAAGATACAAGTGTAGGGCTGAGCCCCGGTGGCGTGGCATAGTGGTTGTTCACGGGACTGCGGCCCACTGGGATGGAGGTTCAATTCCAGCTTCACAGGAGCAAAGGCTGGGCCTCCTACTCCCACCACCAAAGGGCAGTGATGCCAAAAAAAAAAAATACAAGTGTAACCAGACCAGAACTGCTAAACCCGATGCGAATCAAAAGAAGCCACAAACTTTTACATCAGTAGAGAAATTCTCTGAATTGGGCAACTAGAATACGTTTCCTGTTGATCCCAACATGTACTCCTCTGATGAACCGGGCGGTCCACCGTCTGGACAACTTGGCCGCTTTTCACCATGAGGCCGAGATAACATGTATATTCACTGGTGGCACCATGAGTTGGGCATTGGACTGCTAACCCTAAGGATGACTGATCAAACCCACCAGTCATTCAGTGGGCGGAAGACGAGGCTGTCTGCTCTCATACAGATTTGCAGTCTGACAAACTATGTAAGGTATCTTTGAATCAGAATCACAGGTTGGTAGTGGGGTGGGGCGAGGGGGAGGGGGCCGAGTTTAGGCCTGGCAGTGTTTCATTCTGTTGCACAGTGGGTTGATAGGCCTTATAACCTCATACAGAGCCAGGTAGCACACGGCTTTGGAGAACAGGCTTATGTTCAATTCTAGCACTTTGACTCTGTGACCGTGGGCATATTTGTACTGTGATGACACTGACGTCTAGCCTATCTTAGGCTAAGTAGGCCCTTTGTGCTCGGCTGAGAAAATATTTAAATGAGAGAATGGCTTTGAAAGTGCCTGGAAAATAGCAGACATTCGATAAAAGCGCATTTCGCCTACATGTCTCACGATGGCGGTGAGGCGGGTAGGCGAGAAGACAAGTTAGACAAGTTGACTCCTGCCAGGTTCCAAAGGTTCACGCAGAAATGTCCTTTCTGGAGCCCAGACAGGTATCAGGAACGCGATCCACTAGTGTCAGAACGTAGGTAAGTGCAGATCACTCTTCGGCGCTGCCTTCCAGTGCGAGAAGAGGCTCCAAAGGAAGCGGATTTCCAACTGCAGGGCCGGCAAGCGGAGGCGATTGTGGTGACAAGCTCGAGTTGGGCTTGGTTGGGTCTGTTCCAAGCGAGGCAAATGTACCCAACAAGACAGGGCCATTCTAAGGTGTCCACTGCAATCCAGACTTTCCTGTACCCAGGGGCAGGCCCGCCCCCACACGGATGGTTGACAAGCGGGCTGCAACGATTGTGACGCAGTGGCAGAACTTGGGTGTTCTGTGTCGCCGAGTCAGAACTGGCTCTCCCCGGAGGCACCTGACAGCCACCCGGTGCCCCTCTGCAGGGACATTTCGGGTTCAGTGTCTGAGCTGGGAAGTGCCCGCTTACGCCTGCCCTGGTTCTTCTCTGGGCGCAGCTCCCCAAGAAGGCAGACACTACAGAAGCAAAACACAAACACTTGTGCCCAGGCTGATAAATGTGTCGAGGTCCAAGCAAAAGAATGACTGTGTTTTCTTTTACAAGGTTGGTCGTTTCTTTGAAAATAAAAGTCAAACTAAAATGCCTTAACCTTTTTCTTCCAGCGTGCTACAAATGAAAGCTGATGAGAAACTGAATGTGTCTGATGGGATCACAGCAAGTTGTCCTTTGAGCCCCATTAAGATGTGCCTTAACCGCCCCATTGACTGGAATCTGAATTTGACAGCACCGTCTCTAGCGAGCTGTACAGTCCGTAACCAAAATCTCACAAGCGAAGAGAAATAGATGGCAGTCTTCTTGTACTGTCTTTATTTTGTATGTCAATACCCTTCCAGCTGAACGGCGAGCATCTAGCGATTGATCTTGGAAAGATTTCCAGTCCTGTGACTTGTCTCTATTGAGTCATTAGCACTCATCATTTTGATTCCCGTTCTTTTGTATGTTTTGTTGTTTTGTTTTGAAGCACCATGTTTTTGCACCAGAGCATTGTGGACTTTTGCAGTACAAATGGATTTGGATGTTGCTCTTTTTAATGGTATTTTGTGAGTTTTGTACGCCCCCTCTGTTTAAAGACATACGTGTCCTGTTTTTTGTGCACAGAATTTTAATATATAATTGCATTACGTGACTTAGAATGCTAGTATTGTACAGACTTGTGGTGACGGCCTGACCCCTGAACCGTTGTGTAGCAGGTGGGTTCCAACTACCTCGAGGCAAATTGGTAGAAGGCAAAGGTGACTCTTGGAAGTATCTCTCGAAGTTTTATGTCTAGAAGCCCATCCTTGTTTATCGTTCAGTGGAGCATGTATCTAAGTGTAGGAGCATGTGAGCAGACCCGTTTTCTCTCGACTTTTTGATCCTGGGAAGTCTGTGGGCTGTAGAACAGGCACAATTGCATGTTCACTCTCCAGCAAGCCTGTGCCTTCACATCTTAAGACGAGGATACGGTTTGGATAAGGATTTTTCCCCCTTGGGGTGTGGGGTTTTCTGGTCAAAACCCCGAATGGAATGGATGTACATCGATGGGTTTTTGTTTGATAGCAGTGCAGACAGGGACCTGAAAGTTCAAAGGGACATCTTTCAAGAGCAGACTATTATGGACCTTTAAGCCTAAGCATGCACAGAATAGCACCAGGAAGGCCGACCTGAGTCTAAGACTCCCGTGGCAAGAACACTACAGGTCTGGTGCTTAGATGTTTTCCCCCACCGAGGAAGCCCGCTTCGGCATGGCGTTACGAGCTCAGCACGTCACAACACGGCCTCTTTCCTGGCCTCACCGGGCCGATGGTGTGCTTCTCAAGACTTCCTCCTCCGGGCAACAGTCAGTGTCCTTTCTCGTCCCTTACCCCGCCTGACCCCGTAGAGATGATTTTGTAAACAACAGGGACCCCACAAAAGACCTACACAGGGACTGAAAGCACAGAAAGACGCGGCACCAACGGCCACGAAGAGGAAGCATCAGTCGCCACCACTGCCTTTCCCACAGCTGACCGCGCAGGCCTGCTTCTCTGACCGACCTCGGGCTCCTCCTCTGCGAGCTGCGTGCTACAGAGCACAGGCCGGCCTGCGACGGAGCCCCCGGGTTCTCCGTCAGCTCCAGCGTAGGTAACCACAGCCTCCGGGCACATGAACTTGAAAAAGCACAATTCTTAGTAGACTCGACCCCCGATGAGGGCATTCGTCTCCTGAGCGATAAAATGGTAATCATCAGATGGGTAAGAACCAGCGTGTACGTGGCAGGAGAGGACGCACTTCACATGGTGTGTCATAAACCAGACAAGTGCCTAATTCCAGATGATGATGGGAATTGACATTGAAGAAATAAGACGCCTAAATTAGCATGTAAAGACGACTGCCGGTGGCATTTGTTGCTCTTTAGCCTTTTTCATTTGTAAATGATATTCAGTGTTGTATGCCAAAAAGCCAACAGAAAGAACCACATCCATGCTTTGGCCTGACCCCACCTGTGTGCGCGGTCACCTCCCCACCGGGTCTCGGCAGCCGGCAGCGAAGTGAGACCGCCAACGCCCCTGTCTGAGTCTGCTCCAGGCAGAGGAACCGGCCCTGCAGCCCGATTACAGGCAGGGTTTGCAGTGAGTGTCCATTCGTGAAATCCGATGGTCGAGATGTGAACTGTTGGAACTGGGTGGTGGGTAATTAATTGGGTTCATTCTATTAGATCTACTTTTTTTAATCTTGACAGATTTTCAGAAAATGTTTTCTAAAAACCTAGAAGGGCACCAAAGAATCAATCATGTGATCGATGATGCAAACAAGGCTGCAGGGCCAGCGGGGTCTGGTCGCCTGCCACATGGAAAGATGGGGAGTGGAGAGCGGGTTCCTGCGTTCTACGTCCCAGCGTGCTTCCTTCCACTCGTGTGCCTCGCTAAGGACCAAGGACCCGCCTCAGCCAGGTGGCCCGGAGAGCAGACCTGGAAGCCAGGGCTCTTCACCGTGGGGTCTCTTTGGCCCTGCAGAGACCCAGGAAGTGGAGGCCAGGCAATCTGGGAGGCAAAAAAAAGCCTCCCGAATTCCTGAGACGCTTCTCAATTCCCCATCTTCTCAAGAAGTACGCCCCGTCTCACTGGAGACATTTTATCAAACGCTCTTCCCTGAGAATGTGCTCCTTCCTGGGCAGTTTCTGAGCAGTCAGTCCGCTTCACTGTGTGTGCCGGCATTTTCCTGTCTCGGCCCTGCATAAGCTTCTCAAATGCAAGCTACTAAGTATGTTGTAGCTAGAGGTTTCCCATACTGCCAAGACTTTACGCTCGAGAAATCCTAAGACCTACCTAAGGAAACCTGTTTACCAGTGAGATTTCTGGGCCCCTCCAGCCCCAAGCACACAGCTCGCGGAGGGCCAAGGCAGACCTGGGCAGCGCTGGTCCAATGCTTCCGCCCAGGCCAAAGTCAATGTGGACCCATTCTGCCTGCTGTGAGTGTAACCAAGAAACCAGCCCTCTTATACTGGTCCTGACACAAGGTAACTTTATTAAAAGCAAAAATGACATTTTAAAAAAGAAACTCCAGCTCCATCATCTCTCTCAACTTCTGTCTTCGTTGAGAAACTGTTCGAGATTCAGCTTGCTTCTTTCTAGGGCTGCGGTTTTGGCGCGCCGTGGCAACCTCATCTTCATTTCCGATTCTGGCTCAGCCACTTCACAATCACTAGACAGGTGTGGAAAAGACACCAAGTGTCAGAAGCTTCCCAATGACAGCTTGCTTATAAATAAACCTTCCATCATCAGGGGGTCACTGTGAACCTGATGCGCTTAGAGGTGCGTGAAACTAAACTCTCAACCAAACATACTGAATCCAGCAAGTGGAATCCTGGAAAATCTAGCCAAGATGGTTGTTATCTATATGTAAGTTAGTATTTTCCAGAAAAAGATAAAATATAACCACTTTTACAATAAAACTTGTCAACGGGCCGTACAACTACCCACGCATATTTTGGAAACTTTAGAAGTGAAAGGAAATCTCAGTTCTTTTGATTTAGGCAATAAATTCCGATAATACTGTGAGCAGCAAGGTCGTCCGCGCCCCCCCCCCTCCAAATACTTTTAATTTATTCAAGACAAAAATCTAAAGCTAACATGAAAACACAAGACCTAGAGTTTTTACCATTGCATCTATGAAGGCAAGACAACATAGGCTCTCAGTTTCAAACTTTAATTAGCAGAAACTAAAAATGACCACTCCAGCATGCACATCACTCGTGTGTTCCTATTGTAGGCAGAATTGCCCTATTGCACACTTAGAGAACCGAAATGTTTGTAATCCCAGCTCAAATTCAGAGTTGTGTGCATACAAGGTCATGTTAGAAGATGACATGTAAACCTAATTGAGAGAACAAATTATTCGTGACCACCACATACTTGTGTTTTATCGGCTATGCAAAGGAATCCCATTGTGTGGACTATAACAGATGATAGATAATATTGGCGAGAATGGGAAATCCGGAACCCGCCTGCAGAACTTACATATGGACCAAGGGATAATCACTGAAAGAAATGAAGGGACTACGTGCGCATTGCTATCAGGAAAGGGGAGCATCAGCACAGTATCTTTCACCAAAAGTATTCGATGTGTATGCTGGGCAAATAATCCGAGAAACTTGGACTTCGTGAAGAAGACCGTGGCATCAGGATCGAAGGCAGGCTTATTATTAACACCTTGTGACATGCAGCTGACACAAGCTTGCTTGCAGAAACAAGGACGTGAAGCAGCTGATGAAGATCAAGGATTTGAGTCTTCAGTGTGGATTACAACTCAGTCAGTGGAAAGCAAGCCCACATCCTCACAAGCGGACCAGTAGATAACAGCATCGTAGACAGAAGCAAAGCGAAGTTGCCAAGGAATTCTTTCCATTTGAACCTCCAGTGAATGCTCGTGAGAGCAGCCGTCAGGAACGCGACAACACCGTAGTGGGCAAATCTATTGCACCAAACTGCTGCAGAGTCGCACGGCAAAGACGTCACCGTGAGGACTGTGGTACACCCGCCCCCAGCCACGCTATTGTCAATCGCTTCAGACACGTGTGAAAGCTGGACACTGACCATGGAAGCCCAGAGGAGAATCGCTGCCCTGGATGGACAGAGCTGGTGACGAGTATGGGGATGTACCAGGGTCGGCCAGCACAACAACAAATCTGTCTTGGGAAAAGGTACAGCCAGAGTACTCCTTGGAAACTACGACTTCATCTCACAGATTGCGGAAAAGAAAGACATCAAGCTTGATAAAGTCAGTCAGTGCATAAGAGGAAAGCCCTCGACGAGATGAGCAGACACACGGGCTGCAGCACCGGGATGAGACAACCAACTGCGAGGATGAGCCCCCACTGGACAGGGGCTCCTTCTGTCGTGCCCGGGGACCCAGGGTCCTTGGGGGTCAAAACTCACCTGGCGGCCCCTCATGCCCCCATGGACTGAAAGTCATGCCAGACCCAGGAGAAAATCCACAAGTTATAAGAATTGAAATGCTTTTGATTATAGAATTCTAGGTTATATGTGTACGTCCAAGACGGGCTCTTATAGCTTTCACGGTTATATACTGAGTTTCTCTCATTCAAATACAGGCAAACTACAATAGGTTCTCCACTTCTAGACTTACAAAACAGCAGCAAGACCCATTATCAACAGGTACAGCTCACCTTTCGGAGTCCACCTCCGCAGTGGGGCGTCTCCTGGTCACCCTAGCCGAAGCGGTCACTCTTCTCCGTCCTTGAAGATACGAGAATCCATTACCAGACTTTTATTATCAATTGCTTATTATTCTTCTGTCTCGTTTCTGGACTATCCAAATCCCCTATCTTATCCTCTTTAACACAATCCTCCTTGTTATCGATCAACCCCTGGGCGCCTGCGAGAAATTAAAATTGAAACTAATTTCTCTTGTAAGCTCTGCGGAGCCTGGGCCAGGGAAAATAAGGGCAGTCTGAGGAAGTCACAGAGGCAACATTTAACTCAGTTCTTTGATGACAGAAGCATGTGAAAAACGGCATAGAAGAGCTCTCTGAAAGGGTTAAGAAAACTTAAAAGAGAAATGAAATAAAGTAATTTCTCTCTAGCTTTTTGAAGTCCTCTCATACCTAGCTCTTGTACAAGATGTATGGAGAAATCAAGGAAATTAAGATCACAGCACTTTAGGGCCATCAACAGGTCCAGAGAGTGGAACTGTACCCAACAGTACACTGGCTACTTGTGAAACACTCAGACATGCCTCGCCAGATCAAATAGGAGTTGCAAGATAGACTTTAATTTAGAAAGCAGAACCTCTCATTGCAGACTGGGGAGTTGTGAAAATCTACTTGCTAATGAACAATGGGGTAAGACAATGGAGGAAGCCCGTGGCGGCCCTTACTCAGGATGAGCAAGGAAATCCAGCATGCATAAGCGCAATCTGGGCCTTTAAAAGAAAAAAAAATAAATAAAGTGTACTCATTGTATATTATTAACTAAAAGCAATCTGATCGAAACCAAATTGTACAGTTTCATAATTTGGGTGAAAGTTATATTGGGGTGAAAAATCTTGTTAAGATTTCGTTTCTCCCACACCTTATTTCCTTTTAAATTTCTAATTCACGTGTCCCCTAGGAAAACATCCAACAATAGGGGCCAATTGGCAACAATATTGAACAAGTGATGTTCAAATAATGGACTGGTGGTAAAGCAGTATTAGGGCCAGACTCCATTTTAGCAACAAATAATCTGTGTAAAAAAGGGACTCAAAAAATATTTTTTCAAGGGTGAACACAGTGGCCGGCTGACGAGTGGAATTACTAGTGTTCTTTACAGTACTTTGCTTGGATGTATTTTCTGACTCTTCTGTAATAAGCATGCATTGCTTTTGTAATAAGAAAATAAAACAATAAAAAGATGTTGAATTTCAGATGTTTTTCCAAGTGATTTCCTAATAGTCAACATTTAATTTATTCCAAAAAATCTGTTGCTGAGTATTCCTGGAGAAGTAAAAATGTTAGCAATAAGAGTTATATGAGAAACAAGGAAGAACAGAGGCGCCGCCCCCCCCCCCCACACCCCCATACTGGGTTGGGAGAAGGGGACCCAGAAGCTTAGACTACTGATCAGATGAAGCCATCAGCTGATCCAATCAGATCGCCTACAGACTGACATCACAGATCTTTCAGTCAGAAGTCCTTGGGACAGCACTGCCATCAGTGGGGAGACTGACAGAGCAAGCTCAGGGTAGCTGGGGCATTTAGAAATCTTCATCTCTAGAGTAACAAGGAAAGCCCTTGCACGGTGAAGATTACATTAGAAAACGAGTGGTGAAGCAGTGTTAGAATGCTGAAGGTGAATCCAACACCCCCTACCACCACCTCCACCTACCTCTGGTGGACTTCTGCTGGGTGGATTTTGACCCCCGGACTGCTTTCAGAGCCCTGTGAGGAGTCACGTATAAGTCCTTATTCTTTTCTGTTCAAAGAGATGATACAACAGTGTCAACCAAGATAATCCCATGAAATGTTTTCATTATTATTATTTTTCCCCATGAAATATTTTCAATGGCCTCTTCAAATACATCATTCATAAAATGGACGTGGCAATGCCTTTAGCAGCTACTGAGCAGTTATCCTACATCCTTGCTGAGAAGAAGTGTGGATCCTAGGAAATAAGCAAACACTTCTGAAAAGTGTCAGTGCCCTTGTCTGTGGCTGTGGGGCGAAGACTAGACAAGACATGCTCACACCTCGGACAGTGAGGGAGTGAGAAGAACTAGCCATTTCCGAAGCCAGTCCCACACACTACAGAAGAGGTGTGTGTGTGTCGGTAAAGGTGAAAGCTGTCTGTAGGTGGTTACCATGCTCGTGCTCAACGATAGCTGTCCTGCCATCCTGCACGGCTGCAGTCTGGTCACCTTGGTCTCTACTGCCTCTTTCCAACTGAATCTTCATTTTCTCCAAAGCCCGCAGACACAGCCTGTCTTTTACTTGCTAGAATAGAAATCACAATTAATACTTTAAATGCAACACTTTCTAATCGTCTTTCAAAAATATGATAGATAACAAGTTGTGTGATTACATCTTAATATGTATACGAAATAGATGGGGAAATGTCCCCTCAAATGCGCAGTCACAATTATGATTCTTATTTGATGGGTCCTTAAGAATAACTTTTTCAAAGAAGAGAGATTTTGAAATGAATCAAGAATAATTTGAACGCTAGGGGGCTGAGCCCCGGTGGCGTAGTGTTTGAGTGCGGGACTGCAGCCCACTGGGCTGGGAGTTCAAATCCAGCAGCAGCTCTCCAGGAGCAAGGCTGGACCTCCCACTCCCGCCAGAGGACAATGATGCCCCCAAAAAACAAAGAATAATTTGAACCTCTTTTACCTCCAGAATCTCATTGAGTAGATCCAGAAGATCTTTCGTAAGACAGCTACTGAGTTCTAGGGAGCTCAAGGCTTTTGTATAGACCCGGATTTCTGGTGAACACGGACTTGCCAACATCTCATTACAAAGTTTCATAGCCAAATTGTCATGTACCGTTGAGGCCTAGAAAACCAAGAGAATGTGGTAGAATAAAAGACACTTCCCAACTAATTCGCTCGCCCACAATCCCAAATGCAAAATACAGAAAATCCAAGTCTGTCTCCCCCAGAGAGGTTGCCCTTCCTGACTTTTTTGGAGTGGGTGGACGGTTCAGGGTCCAGATGGCACTGTGTCGGAAGGAAGCCCGCCTTCAACCCAGGGCAGTGGAGGTGAAAGAGTGCTGGCTGACAGAACTGAGCCAGCTGATGAGGGCGCCCAGCCCTGGGCCACACCTCCTCCCTCAGGGTCAGGCCCCAGCCAATGACTGGTGACTACACAAGCACCTGAGCCCTGCCCACAAGCCTCAGCCCTGAACTTTGGAAGGGGCCCATTCCAGTGTGGGAACACCCGAGGGCAGTAGTTCTCAACCTTTCTCATGCCCCACCCTTTCATATAGTTCCTCATGTGGTGGTGAGCCCCAACCATAAAATTATTTCCATTGCTACTTCATAACTGTCATTTTGCTACTGTTATAAATCCGGTGACCCCAGTCAAAGGATCACTCAAACCTCAATGAGGTCACAACCCACAGGTTGAGAACCACTGCCCTAAGGGATGTTGGTTCAACTTTCTCTCTTGGCCCCAACCTCCCTCCTCCCTGCATTTCTGACCTCACAGATGCTGACCACAAGCGACAAAGCCCAAAGCAATGACGCAGTCAGCATTTGGGGTCTTCTGTCTCCGAGCCTGTCCTGGACAAGCATACTGGGTTTGTATACCCTCCCCACTGCCAACTTCTACTCCGTTAGTTCAAGCGATTGTCTCTGAATGGGCATTTTAACTACTTCCTTCATGAATACTTTCCCATTCTCCCGCACCCACGTCATGCAACCATCCCCGTGAGCCTTCTAAGAGCATCATCAGTGAACCCTAACACCGGCCCTCACTGCACTTGGACCAAATCCCAATTCTTGGCCTTTGGAGCACTCCACAGTCTTCCCACCTTTCTACCCTAGTGGTCTGAGCTCGAGTCCAAATGATGTCTCCCGCCGCCCCCCCCCCACTTAGTTCACTAGCAAGACTAATTAGTTACCAGATGTCCCGCTTTTTAACATCTGGAATTTTAAAATTAAAATAAATATATTACAATATTACTTTTGCATTCTGTAAACATTTTTGTTGCTCCATATAGACCAAATTTTTAATCAAGTACTACCCCACCCCCGGGGGGGTCAATGGTGTCCCACTTAAAATCTGGTCACTTTACAAGACTCTTACTGTTCATCAGTCTATGATCAGCAGGAAAAACTGCCTTTCTGCTTTATCCACACCACTGTTCAAATCCCACTGCAAAACCTACCGAAATTTTACCTACCCCCAAGCTTTGAAAACACTACTGCTGTAGCCATCATCCCTACCACACCAATCTTGCTCTTACCAATACTCAGAGAGCACTGTATCGCTGACCCTGTCCTAACTGCCTTGGTAATCTCTGCCATCTCTCCAATGGCATATAGCGCAGTGACTTGATCAGACTCTGTAGTCTCTAACCCATGCACTGCTGGCAAGTCTTTCCTGACCCGGGCAGGGCCCCGTGTTGCAGAGGAGACCACACACCACAGGGAGCAGATTTCCAGGTCTTTCTTGCAAGGTTCCACTGGGTGGGTTTGAACTGCCAACCTTTGAAAGTGCTTAGCCATGGGTACCACCCAGGGACTCTTTCAAGTAGCCACTGGGTAACAAAGTTATAGAAGATCGAGACTGGCAGTATCATCAGCTGGCACCTGAAATCATCCGATTTCAAAGGAAATAAGTCAGATTAAATGACATCAGAGAGAGTTCTGAACCCCAGACCAAGTTGAATTTGCGGATCACTTTGCAAAATACAACCCAAAACCAAAATAAGCTTGAGGCCATTTTCATCCTCTGACTTTCCATTCGTGATAACAGGTAAGCCCACATCTGAGGCTTGAGTTCCAGAAAGCATCGGGACGTTGCTGCGCCATGATGAATCACGAGAGGTGGTCCAGCAGCATACTATACTGGGCAGCTCTGTGGCCAAAGGCTTCCTTTCCATGTTAAACGAGAAGCTGTGGTGGCGCAGTGGTTCCAAGAGGGGCTGCGATACTCCAAGCCGGCAGTTTGAAACCACAGCTGCTCCAAGGGAAATGGAGCTTTTTCTACTCCGGTCAACAGCTGCAGTCTCAGAAGCTCCTCGATCCTATAGGGTGACTGCGTTGGCATCGACTCGATGTAAGGTGAGTTTTGAGTGAGTTAAATGTTCAAAGGCAAAGATGTCACCTTGAAGACTAAGGTGCACTTGCCTCAAACTATGGCATTTTCAGTACTATGTGAAAACATGAGTGCAAAAACTGGACGCTATCTGAGGCAGGCAATAAGCAATGGGTGCATTTGAACTATGGTGCTGGCGAAGAAAAACAAACTCATCTGCATCTGAAGTAGCGTTCAGACCTCCTGGGAAGTGAGCATTCTGCGTCTCAGTCGTACTCGGGACATGCCACCGTCAGGGAGGGTAAAAGGAGGAGGACATTGTGCAGAGTGAAGGCGCAGGTCGGTGAAAAAGAAGGCCCTCAGTGAGATGGGCTGACACAGTGGCTACAACCCCCAGCTCAATCAGACTACCCGCCCCGCCTGGTGAGGCTGGAGCCAGGCCACGCCTGCTCAGTGGGGGGGGGGGGGGGCATCCTGGGCTCACAGGGCCACCGCACATCCGCACCGACTCAACAACAGCACTGGCGGGGAGAGGGGCAGTGAGAGGGCTGACGTTCTGTTAAATGATTTTTTTTTTTTTAGCATTAACTCTATTTTCAGATGATTACGGCCATATTCCCTCTTCACTTTCCACCACCCCACCGCCCCCGCCCCCCCCCACACATGTGATTTCTCAGTACTTTGTGTCATGGATAAAGTGACCAGACGTCCTGATTTCAAACAATTTTTCCCGCAGCATTTTATTTATTTTTCCAACCCCAGCAGGTTTTTAAGAAGTCCCGATTTTTGGAAAGAATGCTCGACAAGCTAGGGAATGGCAGGAGAACAGGAAGGGAATATCCATTCCCCGCCCCCCCCACCCCCTCAGTCAATGGTGTCCCACTTTACCAATGCTAAAATCTGGTCACTTTAGTCATGGACTGTCATAAAGAAGAGAAGCTTCCAAATAAAAATGCAGCTCCTTGTTCTTTCAAAGATTCTATAAACCTACTGCCAGGGAGGCCGGTTCTGACTCATAACAGCCCAATAGAGGGTTTCCAGGGTTACAAATCTTTACAGCCTCATCTTTTTCCAATGGAACACGTGGTGGGTTTGAACCACTGGTGTTGGGGTTAGCAATCCAATGCTTATTACCTAACAGCGCCACCACAGGCACCTTAAAGAATCTATAAGAGGAGTTATTTTTGTCAAAACAAAATTGATCTTCATTTTTACTATCCATATGCCCACCCACCTGGTAATCTTGGGAATTCTTGGCCTGAGGATTGAGTCCACTTGGTCTGGTCAAGTCAATAAGCAACTCGGCGACATTAATGATATCAATCTCAGCTAAAGGAGAAGATGCAGGGGCATTGGCCAGTGTTTGCACTGTTGGAAGAAAAGCTTCTTCAAAGCATTCCTGATTGGCTCTATGGGAAAACAATGGAAAGTTTGTTGGAAGAATATCATATGTAGGAGAAAAAAAGCTTATGATACTTGAGAATATTCGAATACAATTCAGTCTACCAAGATAAAGCACACCTCTACCACTGTCACAGCCAGACAGTCAGGTGACTAGAAGTTACATGAGTTTTCATTTCAGCTTTTATCCAGCGAAGGAAGACAAAGAACACCAACAAGTGACACCGTAGGCATTGCCCTCGGCAGGGGGGAGGGGGGAACGGACGGCCAGGATCTGACCCCCTGCATGTGACGCAGTACCTGCTGGCGTACGCAAACAAGGGGAAGAAGACCCCGAGGCAATGACGCAGCCGAACGTCCTCCTCAGTCATGGGATTGTACCACAGCAAGAGCAGCCGGGACAGGATCCTGCTGCTGACCAGAAGCCCAGAGAACATCAGTTTGGCCAGTCCTTCGGCAGCTCCTGTCCGGAGCTCAGACACCTGAAGACAATGACTTCCATTAGAAGAAAACATTTAGCACATTTCCACTTTCAGCCTTGTAAGTGGCCTGTTGTATATAATATTTTTACGCCGATTACTCAAAATCCACTAGCTTGATGATGGCAACATATGTACAAATATGCTGGATACAAATGATGTATGCAATGTTGTAAGAGCCCCCAATAAAATGATTAATAATAATACTCACTAGCCATTATGAATCTGCTAAGATTTTATTTCTCCCTTTAAAGTGAAAGTCAAGTGACAACCATCTAACTTAATCAAAAATTTTTCAATCCCTATAAAATGCTTTAAAGGAATCAGGAGCCCTTGTGAAATAATGAAATTTTGACAGCCCCCAAACAATAAGTACTTCAGAAAATGGGAAGCCCATAGCAACTGTCCCCGTCACCCGAGAAGTGCATCCTGCAGCAGGTCGGGACTACAAGCAGGTTGTAAGCGAAAGTGCAGGTGAAAAGGAGTCTGCAAAACAAGCTAGGGGAAAAGCCCACACAGCGGTGCGGTAAGGAGACGGGGGTGGGAACAAGACTGACTGGAACAGAAGTCAATCAAACCTCCGACCCAACCCAGGTGTATGCATGATGCTGCGCATGTAATGTCACTTCTCTGTTAGAAGGGTGCAGAAGTAGCATGTAAAAATCTCAGTTTATGACCTTTCACACAGTAAATCCTCGGACAGCCTTAACTATTATTTTCTCTTTTTGATGGGAAAAAGAGCGCTGGCGGCGGCGTGGGTTATACACCAGGCCGCTAAACCCCCAGCCGCCACGCCAAAGAAGGCACATGAGACAGTCTGCTCCCAGGAAGAGCTGCAGTCTCCGAAACCCTGGGGGCAGTACTACTCTGTACCTGTGGGCTGAACGCAACCCAGTGGCACTGAGTTTGGTTAGGAGAATGCAAGTCAATTCCAAGTCAGTGACTCTGCAGAGGGTCTGAGGCTGTCAATCGGGAGCAGTGTCATCCTTCTCCCACCAAGTGGCTGATGGGTTTGAACAGCTGACCCCCTAGAGAACTGATAAAGAAGTTACGGCTTAGGTAGGCAGGCTATGTAATCACTGAATGCTTTAGAAAAGGTAGATGTGATCAGGATTGATGGCAGATGACCACCACAGACTGTAATCTCTGAGTGAAAGACAAATGTGACCGAGAGTGATAGAGACTAGCAAACTGGAGAGCTACTGTTTCAAAGGCATTTTCAAAACGCAAAGGATGGAGACATGGGCACTGCCAGGTGCTTTCCATTCACCGAAACCATGTGCCCGATGCAACATCAGGGCTGAGACAGCTTCCCTTCAGAAATCTGAGGTGGGCACATCTTTGCCACTCACAAGTGTTCTGGATGAATTAAGGGGCAGTCCCAGAGATTCAGGACTATCCTTTTCATTCTACAGACAAGGACATGGGGCAGACTGTCAGTGTCCTACCCTAACGCCACACCAGAATAAACTTAACCAAGTTGTTCCCAGAAGAGAATCCCCCACACCTCCCTTTTGTAAATTCAGTTTCTAGACTGCCCTGACAGCAATGGTCAGGCACGTGAGGCTGACTGGCCAGAATTTAAACGTTAAGACGGAATAGCAAACTTTCCAAGCACAATAAAATTGTTTCTTATGGCCTAGAGGCGAGTTGAGGAGGTCTAGAAGCGTTAGTGGTGGTTCCTAAAAAAGTCCAAGTCAGGGAATTGAATGCTAGCCACATCTCCTAATGTGACCTAGGAGAGAGATTCTATCTGCTTCCCTTGCCACTGCACTCTCCAAGAGCAGTGACCCTCTGTTCAAAGCGCCTCAATGTTCAACAGTTTTCTACACCACAACGTGAGCACACCCAACACACTGGAACATCCCAAGAATAAGTATTTACTTTATCACTGAAAAAAAATTTTTAAGTAAAACTAGAACAATTAGTTTCATGTTTCTATATGCTATAAAAGTACTCGTATCCAAGTCACAGCACCAAAAGAAAGTACTCTTCCCCCTGTGCATGGGGAGCCCAGTGGCAGAGAAGAACCCCATCCTGAACACCTCTTAGCTGACACTTTCAGATGTGTCATCTGCCCAAGACTCCTTCCTTGCACCTCGTCAGCTCAAAGCAAGGGCCAACCTGACTGAAGCTCTCCACATGATCAAGCCGCTTCACAACGACCCAGAGACCATTGCCAATATAACAGAATCCACCCCTGCCATCTTTATCAAGTACCCCTCCAAGGTTTCAGGAAGGCACTGCGTTTGGCCATGCAGGTGGTAGAGAAATCCAGTAGTAGTGACTGCAAATACATTTTAAAATAACGGAAGTTTTCCAGAAGCTTTTTGAAGCCCCCTTGTATATCTATCACACAACTTTTGCCTGTACAATTATTTACAGGTTTCAGCTTTATTGACAATTACAAGAATATGTTTGCAAGCCTACCATTCCACGATCCATGTAGTCTTTCCATCCCTGCTGTCCTCCACCCCCCACTTTCTGTATACTGACCCTAGTAACTAGTAGTATACTTTGATATCTATTAAAAAAAAAAAAAAGCACTCTTCCTTGCAAAGAACTCAAATCCATCGATAGGCAATAAAGGAAGGAATGAGCTAACAAGGGTGCAGCATAGCACCGATAAAACACACTATTTCTCTAGTTCTTTTAGACTTCTTCACCCCCTACTATCATGAACCCAATCCTGCCTTTCAGTTCTGTCACGACTGGCGCATGTACATTGGTACAGATTATGAGCTCACAACACACGGGATCCAGGTCAGATAAAGCCCTCGGAAAGAGAGATGGAAACGGCAATACCAAGAGAGCAGGAGGAAGAGGAAGAGGAAGAGGAAGAGGAAGAGGGGAACTGACAGCAATGACCAACGCAGAGCCCCGTCCCCACTGAGGAGTCCAACAGCAACATGGGTGAAGGGAGACAGCAGTCAGTGTAAGCGAGGAAAATGATAACCATTTATAACTTACCCAGGGGTCACGAGGGTGGGAGGGAAAAATAGAGGAGCTGATATCAAGGGCTCAAATAGAAAGTAAATGTTGAGAAAATGATGACGGCAGCATATGTACAAATATGCTTGGTATAAATGAAGTATGGATTGCTATAGGAGCTGTAAAGCCAGCCCCCAATAAAATAATCTTAAAAAAAAAAGTTAAAACACTACTCTTCCTTAAAGAGGGTAGAGATTGAATCCCATCCCCTTAGACTTTCTACCCACCGAAGTAACGTGATTCTAAATTATATCTTAAGACCCTTAGGGAAGAACTTTAAACCCTGAGATCACCAAGCCAGAAGAAAAGTCTTATACTTGGATGGTGAGAAACTAAGACTGTATACTGAAAGTGAGAGGTGAGATCTAAGACGTTGAAGAAGGAAATGAGGTAACTCTCTGATCGGGTTTCACATCTAGTACCAAAAAGACAAAGCACGATGTAGACAGCAAAGGCAGACACATGCTGAGAATGTCAGCTCTGTCCCCGGGCTGCCACCTGCCTACCTCATCACCTAGGAAGTCGGAAAGGAGCTTCAGGACATTCTTTGCGGTCTCCTCTTCAGCCTCTTCAGACGCGTGCTCATCATCACCACTGTGGACTTCTGAGCCTTCACCGGGAGAGGCTGTAGTCTTTTTAGTTTTAAATGGTTCCATCCCAAATGCCATCAGCTGGTCAAAGATGGCCTTCAAAGCACTGATCTTTACTGTGACATCATCAATTCGCAAAACCTAAATGGAGAGAGACATCGCCCACCAACAAAGTAAACGTGGTAACTTCATCTTTGTAAAGACTCAAACATGATTTTTATTCTCCTCTTTTGTTCCATATGCTGAATTAACATGCCCAAGTAATTCTGGAACAACCCAAGCCAAGCCCTAGCATGAAGCATCTTCCCTGTTTTGGGAGGCCCTTACCCTAGGGATCGACTTGGTCACGCTCACTTGGTCCCCTCTGCTATGACACTGGGCGTCACTTTATTAGTGAGGCTTTTCTCAATCAAGTAGCTCCCATTCCTTCGGTAGTAACCCCCTTCTCTGCTCTTTTGGGTTTTTTTGTTTTGTGTTTGGGGCATCACTGCCCTCTGATGGTGGAAGTAGGAGGCCCAGCTTTGCTGCTGGATTTGAACCTCCAACCCAGTGGGCCGCAGTCCCACGCACAACCACTACGCCACCGGGGCTCAGCCCTCTCTGCTCTATTTTTCTCCATTTGATATACCACATACACGTCCAGACTTAATTGTGTTTCCCTTTTAGAATGTAAGCTCCATTAGGACAAGAAATTTTATCTTGTTTTTTCACTGTCACATATTTTAAACCTATAACCATGTGGTGAGCATAACATAATATGAGCTATAGGATTAAAAATAAAATATAGTAACTTAAATTATTTAAAATATGAGTTAAAATAACTTTAAAAATAATAACAAAATAGTTAAGTGAAAAATAACTTTAAATAATTGACATTTCATGTTTAATCCACAAAGAAATTTAATACAAAAGAAATTGAAGAGAAAAACCACCCCTGGGCCCAATCTAGTGAACAGAGAAGCTTAGAACATCAGTACTCTCACCAGAATTCTAACCATTGTTTATTTCAGCCATCACAAATGAAATACTGCCACTAAACCAAACCTACCTGCAGCAGCAGTACGAAGTGTTTGCTTGCAAAATCCTTATTCTGCAATCCACAACATCCCAAGCATAAAACAGCCATATTTCTTACTACAGGATGAACACTGATTATTCCAGGAAGAATCTAAAATGAGTTTGAAATCAAAATCTTTATGTTTAAGCGAAGAAATGAACAATATAAAACATTCAAATGAATTTCCACACGACTCATTTATTTTCATGTATCCTACTAACTCAAAGAAATGTTTTTAAATACCAATAATAAATGCTAAATTGCCAAAGACAACCAGAGTCATCTCCTAAAATAGGAGACTAACTCAGGAAGTATTATTTCTAGGGTTTCAGTTCATACATGCAGGGGTTCACTTATTTCAAGCAAAAGGCATTTCTACGCCATTTCTGCCATTTGTGGATAGCTGCAAATTCTCTCAGTGATGTACTTGTCTTGGTTTCATCATGGTGTCTTCTGGAAATAGGTGCAATCAGAAGAAATAATTTAAGCCATTTAAACTCAAGGCAGAGAGGCCAGCTCAGAAGACTGGGACTTAGGGATTCTGAAGGGGTCATCTGGACAGAATGACACCAGATAATCACAGGGCTTATTATGGAAAACAAAACATTTTACGAAAATGGATAAATGCACTGGTGAAAAGGCCAGGAAAATAGACCAAGAAAAATATTTCTATCATAACAACAAACCTGCTGATTCTTCTATGGTTGCAGGGGCTGCCCTATGAACATTTTATTGGGAAACCCTACCCCCTTGGCCACAGCGCTCCCCATCAGGTGTCTTCTCATTCCTAAAACTCAAAGGACATTGAAAAGGGACATGCTTTGAGTCCCTCAAGTATGCCAAAACTGTCATTTTGAATTTGTGGGAATCAGAGACTGCAGAATTCTCTGGGGAATGGTTAAGTAGAGGGAAATAGCAACTTCAAAAGTGTGTAGACTCAGGGGCTGAGCCCCGGTGGCGGAGTGGTTGTGCACGGGACTGCAGCCCACTGGGATGGAGGTTCAATTCCAGCTCACAGGAGCAAAGGCTGGGCCTCCTACTCCCACCACCAGTGGGCAGTAATGCCTAAAAAACTAAAAAAAAATTAAAAAGCAAAAACAAAAGTGTGTAGACTCAGATGGGGGAAATGTCAAGAAATAATGGCATCACAGTTGACTTTTATAAAGGTTTTAATGATCTTGCAGCAATGCTTTTTGACCTCCCTCGCACAATCTGATTAAGGTGCCCAGAGCCTACTAACTCAACCTCAATGGCTCCCCAAAGCTCAGAGGACAACGATCACACCCCTTAACACGACACAGGATGGTAACCCCCTGCACGGGGCCATCCTTCCCAGCCTCATTTAGACCTGGTCTGATTTTCATGCCTCCTATCTGTTCACTGCTAAGAGAAAGGATGCGAACCACAAATTAGAGCCGCCTTCAAGGGGTGGCGTCAAAGTTTGTGGGAAACTCCATTACCTTTTAATTTCATTTTCCACGCATTTTTGAAGCCCCTTGTATATTCATATAAAATGTTCTAGTAGCTGCATTAAAAATTAAATAAATAAATAAAGTGAACTTCCATCTTTGATTTAATCCAATATAACCAGGTTCCTATCAAAGGCAACACATAATCGATATAAAAGGGCTAATACTGAGATATTTTACAGCCAATTTTAATAACACGTCTTCAAAACCCAGTGTATTTTCACAATTACGGTAAGGCTCAACATGGATGAGCAATAGTTCTAGTATTCAAAAACTCTAAGGTACGGGTGGCCACTGAACTGGAGAGTAGGTCTACAACAGTCTTGGCTCCTTTTTGACTTAATGTCTTACTCGCAGGTCAAAGTCACCTTGCACACAGGTCAAACTGCCCTGTTCTGGGTTTGGCCGTCTATATACCCTTTTGTCACATCGAAAGTATAAGGAGTATATTTCCACTATTTATTTGACTGAAATGCCTCTCATTTCATCAGGAGATCCAAGAAGGCAGACTCTATCTGGTTTGTATACCATGCATATTTACCCTCAACATTCCAATGAAAGATAAATAGTCTTTCATTCAAAACAATATAACCATAAAACACTGCAACTCCGTCATATCCAAATCCCTTGCCCGTTCATTTTTCTCTATGGTCTGGTCTAATCTGTAGCCATAGATTGTTTCTATAGACTTGCCATCATGATGACTAGTCAATTTCGTGTTCTTTTTTCACTCAGCAATGCATTTCCAACATCTGGTCTTACTATTTTTGGTGCTCAATTATACTAAACTTACTTTACCATTGTCTTATAATAGGACCCGATACGGAGCATCCAAGTAGAACTCAAAAAGCATCACTTGTTACTGAGGCCATCTGCTGCAGGAAAATGAAACCCTAATAGTTATTCTCAGCAGAATCGAGCTGTTGATCGGGAGCCCGAGACTGGTATCAACGGGCCTTTCTCCATTCAGGCAGATTCACCAACACGAGGATAACAAGTGCTGCTCACTGTGAACCTGAAAGGAGCTTTACGAGAGGCCCTGCGAGTGCATTGCTGGGCTGGGTGCTGTCATGCTGGTTTCAACTCACAACAATTCCGTGTAAAGTCTAGAAGGGCCCATCGCATTCTCTGGACTTTCATCTGTGCAGAAGCAGATTTCAAGGGTTTTCTCCCAGACTCACTAGGAGGCTTGGCCGCCTCTTCCCTGAGCAGGTAAGTACCTGACCCTCTGCTTCAGCCTCAGAACTCAAGTCCATTCAAATGTGCTTTCAATGAGTAGCACCAGGCAAAAGGAATCATCTGCAGCTGACCTGTCTACCATCACAGACACTAGCGACAGGTGACCACCCAACACCACGGAAATGTGGGCTAAGACTCAGCCTGAAAAACGCAGAGTAAAATATCTCAGTGACTTTTTATTTTGGGGTAGATGACAAAAGGATCCTTTTACTAGACATGTTGGGTTAACAATTAAAATATATATATTTTGGTTTTTTTGGGGGGGCATCACTGCTCTCTGGTGGCCGTGGGAGCTACCCAGCGCTGCTCCTGAGAGCCGCTGCTGGATTTGAACCGCCAAGCCCGCAGGCCGCAGTCCCACACTTAAGCACTTACGCCACCAGGGCTTAGCTAAAATATATTTTAAGTACTAATTTCACCAATCCCTTTTACTTTGTTGAGTATAGTCATTAAAAAATTGAAGTTCCGTGTGAAATGGAATATATTTCTACTGGACAGTAGAGCTCGGGTGTCTTGCCGACTTCGGTCAGAACCACGTGGGCTTCCAAACACAGAAGCCTCTGCCATGGAGCCCGTGCTGACTCGGAGCCCCCTCAAGGAAAAGCCTGTAGAGGAAGCCATGAACAATTGCTGTCACAGGGCTCACATCGACACTTCCTCGTTGTCTTGTGCACAGAGCAAGATCCCAGAACTTTAGTACTGCGGATTTATTTCTGGACTTCCCTTTGGATAATCATCTCCTGCATCCTCTCTCAGTATAAAGTAGTTTAAGGTAAGAACCCTTAGAACTTTGCAGCTATGGGATATTCACTAGGTACTAAGTCTTCTGTATGCACTCATTTGATGCTCACGATGCAGAGCTGCCACTGCTTATTCTTTTTCACTATTTGCATTTTCCACCCTCTGAAACGCAAAGGAACGGTGTGAGTCATAAAAGCAGGCAAAGGAGGATGAAGGCAATGCCTCAGGGGCTCCCAACGTACCAGAGATTCAATGATCCCATTCATGGTGGCACTTATGCCTGTGGAAAAGGACAACTTCTTCAACAGCTCGTAACACAAAATAAGACACTTCTGTAATGTTTCAGAATCATTCTAAAAGGAAAGACAATAGGCACCATTAGCAAAAAGCATCTCCATAACTTCTGCAAGAAAATGGGACAGACATCCATAGAATTAAAAGTAAAATGACAAAGTGACTGTATTTAACAACAAAATCACAAGTCACCTTAAAACAGCAATTAGTGGCAAGATTATATCTTTCAGTTTCAGAATCTAGATTCTTCTTAGCTAAAGATCAGCTTTCTATAACTTAGAGAAAAATACTGGACTATGTAGTCACTGAAGAAATTTATAAATGTATCAACCAGAATAAAATAATATTATCATCTTATACATATATCTAGGATCTCTATGAGAATACAGCCCAGCTCGCCTCTCTCCTATGATTCAGAAATGCTTAAAAGAAATGTGTTTGGGGGAAGGAAGGAGGGAGGGGGAAAAATGAGGAGCTAATACCAAGGGCTTAAGTAGAAAGAAAATGTTTTGAGAATGATGATGGCAATAAATGTGCTTTGCATACAATGGATGGATGGATGGAGTGTAGTAAGAGTTGTATGAGCCTCCAATAAAATGATTTTTTAAAATCCCGTTTTAAAAATGTGTTTGATCTACGAATTTTTAATATGAAGTCACAAATTCAAGAAGCCTTTGTACAGAGATTCTATATGGGAACATTAGCACAGCTGACCTGGGAAATTTCTAAATTGCCTGAAATAAAACACGGATGCAGAACCCACACCTTATTTCAAAACCTCCACTGTACCACGGCTTCTCTTCACTCTTCGAAGGTGACACACACACCCCCCCACCCCCCGCCAACACATATACACACTTCTGCTGGGTTACAGAAAAGCCTAAGTCATTTGACCAGCATACCCTCAATTTCTTGCCAATAAAACTAAAATCTCGTGAGCAAACTCTTGTATACACCTCCTCCTCTTTGCCATTACTCTCTCCATCTCAGTTTGACATTCAGATCCCTTCCCACTTTCTTTTCTTCAATGATCTACTTCTCTGACTAGCGGGTCTTTCCCCAAAGTAGTAATTCATCTGCCACATTGCAAACCAAATCCACACCAACACCTGCCACTCCACTTCCCTCCACCATCACTTACACTCCAATGCTCGAGAGTGACCTCCATTCTCCACTTAGTACTTTCCTCTCCTGCTTTACTACGCTACAAATCTGTGGCATCTGCTGCCCGTTTGCTTCTGCCAAATTGCTCTCACCACACTGGGTGAAGACCAGGAAAAAATCACCAGCCTATTTGTCACTTTTACTTCACTCCTCTCCGTATCCAGCACTTAAGGACCCTCTCTTGTTTTCCTTCAACCCTTCTTTCTCCGGCTCCACCGATCCCACGCTCTCCTGGTTTTCCTCTTCTCGTTCTAATTACACCTTCCTAGCTTTCTTTTATTCCATTTCTTTTGCCCACTCTTTAATTGCCTGTTTCCTCAGAGTTTAAGGCTTATTCTCGCCCTACATACACTTTCCCTGAGTGATCTTATCCAATTACACAACTTCATTTACCAAGAAGCTAGCGCAGCTATGTCCTGGTTTTCAGATTCATATATACAACTCGCTACGACACAACTTTTGGAAGTTCCATAAAACAGAAAAATACAAACAAAATGCCTACGTCAATTCCAACTTATAGCTAGCCTAATCCAGAGTTCCCGAGGCTGCAGATCAAGACTAGAGCAGACAGCCCAATCTTTCTTCCGCAGAGTAGTGTTAACCTTGACGTTAGTATATCCGCAACACCTAGCCAATAGCGCCACAGGGGAGTCTTCGGCTGTGCGCACAACACCCACCCCGCTGCCGCTGAGTGGATTCTAACGCAGAACAACCCTTCTTAGGGTTCCCGAGGCTGCGACTCTGTACAGGCGCAGAAAGGCTCATCTCTCTCCCTGGGAGCGGCCAGTGGGCTTCACTGTTGACCCAGTGCCACCAACGCTCCCCAGATTCTCTCAATGCCACACTTCCCAGAAAGCCTGGCCTCATTCTATCCAAATCCCTCCCCCCCTATGACTTCTCAGTAAATGTCACTGCTTGTTAGTGACTCAATGGCAATTTTACTTGATTGTTCAAATTAAAAGGCCTAGGAGGTACCTTCTTAACTCTTTCCATCTGTTTCAAATCTCTAATAATTCTTCGAATTCATCTATGACTTTCTCTATCCTTCATCATGATCTTACTCAGGCCACTGTCATCTAAAAACTGGCTGTGCAGCCCCCCAGGTAGTATCCTAGCCCGGACTTTTACAGTCCTCATCCATGTCCCCACTAATAGAGATCTTTCTAAGACTTTCATTCCAGCACCTTATTTTTGTGCATTCCGTTCTTTTTTTTTTTTTGCATTCCGTTCTTTTAATAGTTGTGCATACTGCTTGGATAAAACACATATTCCATAGACATTCCTTGTTGTTAATATTGTTAGTTACCATCAAGTCAGCTCTGACTCATGAAAGTATTAGAGGACCTGACACTTCATTTTTCTCCAGATTTAATGTCTTGCCAACACCCTTCAATCTTCCAATTAATTCTCTAGTCATGTGGACCTGACGCTTTCAACAAAACATGCACTCTAACTTCTGGTCCCTGATTAAGTGCACTTCATTTTGCTAATAATTCACAAAAGAGAGACAGACAGCAGTGTATTAAAAGGAGAAATGTAGAATCCTGCTGTACCAGCTACGTGGCCTTGGGAAAGGTGCTTGTCCCTCTATAAAAGACCGTAACCACAACAACCTCGTAAGCTTATCATGAGAAACCAAATGAATTAACACTTGTGAAGAGCTTAAACCCTTTACTAGCACATAAAAAGTATCCTGTAATGATTTGCTTTTGTTATGAGTTATATTCAACTATCAGGTTTGAACATCACTTTTCTGGAGAAACCAACAACATCCAGTCTTTCTATGGAACCCTCATACTGACCATAATACTTCCTATGTCATGTGTGCTGAGTACACAGCTGCTTTCCAGGAAGAAGATGAAGCAGCTGTCTGCTTCCATAAGGATTTAATCTCGGAAACCCTATAGAGAGAGGGTCTCAGCGGCAACAGGTTTACAGGTTTGGTAAAGTTAAAACTACAATTGGGTCAAAGTCCTGGACCGGGCAAGTGGACATGACAATGGCCACAACCAATCAATTTAAAGATTGGTATTACTCATGCTAGACTGATCACCTTTGCTAATATTTTCCTAGAGCCTGTATAATTTTTAAGACTGAAATATATTTTCATGTTTTCTACTTGAATAAAAGTTCTCAAATTCAAGTCCACAGACTTTACAAGCAAAAGTAAACAAAAAAAACCCCTACTATCTATGAAAATCAAAACCAGGCACATTCATGGAAAGGTGGTGTGTAGGGGTGGGGTGATAAGTAGCTCATGGACATAGCTCAGGAAACTGTCAGCAATTTCTACATCCACGGCTCAAGCAGGCACTGTTCAAACACACCGGGACAGGGAGAGAGTCTCGGGGGGGCGGAGCACTGTACTTCTGTGCATCGGGTTCTCAAGCTCAGGCATCCAGTCGATGCTGACGCACAGCAACCCCTTGGGCGTCTCTGTGACTGAACTGCTCACAGGGGGACAAAAGCCAGTCTCCCTCCTCAAGAGCTGCAGGCGCCACTGCCAGTCATGAGGACCACAGCCCAACAGGGAACCACTGGACCTTCAGGTTCCTTACACCGGCTTAGTATTCTATGTAATGTATGCATGACTTAAAGTAGATAGGAGGATGGGCGTAGGTTAGAAGTAAATACTTTGCCATGTTAGATAAAGAACCTGAGCATCCTAGGATTTTGGTATCCAGGGGGATCCTGAACCTGAGGGACAATTACAGAGTAGACTCTTCCCTGCCCAGCATTTCCTTTATGAGGACAATTAGTACTTCCCCAACCAGAAGTAGGACCAGAAAGGAGGCTCTTATCTTCAGTTTTTAATGTCTTACAGAGTCTCTTGGATTGAAGTAAATATTATCATACTCATTACTATTATTCTCTCTTGTGTTTAAAGGTCTAAGAGGAAAGAAATAGTTTATTAAAGAAATTAGTTTTCAAACACAGCTAAGTTAAAAAAGAAATGCTGCTAGGCACATAGTAAAATTAGGCTATTCCATTAGACAGAGCACAATGACTCCACTTTTTCTAAAAACATAAGTAATTACGCCTTAAAAAAATACACATGAGAAAATGGTTGCCATGGCAGCTCTTTCCCTAGCAGTAGAAAGGCCGTGGGTCTTCCACAGCTAAGGGAAGTGATGACTGCATTTCCTCTATGCCAGGCTAGACCCAAACCACTGGCAGGCAAGTTCCCAGAGAAGGAAAAAAGATTTCTGGGTTCAGAGACTAGCATGAAGGGCAACAAAGTCCTTGCTAAAATAATTAAACCAAGGCCTTGCAAAATCCAGAGCAATAAAGAATCAGCAAGGGAAAAAAATCTCTTTCATTCTAACTCAGAGCGACGCAGAGCTTTCCAAGAGGAATCCAGTCTGGCGGCTTTCTGCAGGAAGAAAGTAAACCAGGTAGCAGCGAGAAGCTTGGTGGAAGCTGAACTTGGGTGTGGGAAGACAGACCTTTTCTATGTGGACTTCTTTAATTTCGGGTTGTTCTGTCTCCTTCACTAGGCTGCTTTTGGCATCCTCTAGAGCTTTCAGTTCTTCTTTTAGTATCGATGCCTTATTGAAATCCTGGGCAGCAATGCAATTCTCCAAAGCTTCTTTTGTCTCCATCAGTTGAACTTTTATTTTGGCCATCTAAAGAGAGAAATTGTGTTTAAGCAATAAGCAAAGAAAAAAAACTATTATGAACATCAGTAACAATCTAAAATATATTATTTAATATCTTAACACCTCATAATAGAGGCAGGTATGGACAGCTAAAATTGTCATCTTCCTGAAACAAAAGCACATCTTTCAGATTGACATGAATTGGTATCATTTTAGATACTTAGAGTTAAGTCAGTAAGTAGACTGTATGCGAACAATTTCTAAACAGCATAGCAAGAGGCAATTAACTACCTTATACCCCAACATTTATTTTAGAGGGAATTTACCTGGAGTTCTTTCTTTCTTGTATCAGCTAAGTCCTCATTAACAGCAACAGAAATAATGGGTGCCCGAATCTCCGAGATAATTTCTGTAACCTGGTATTAATAAGGATGTTTAATTCAGAGTACGTGCTTCCAATTCACGCTCTATATCAGCAAGTGATATCAAACTGCTACATTAGGAAACACCAACAAAATCTCAAGTACTCCATGACATACAGACAAAGAAGAGGAGTGATGCCATGGGGGTTTACAGTCTGCAACAAACCTGAAAGATGAGCCCACCAGCAGCTCTGCAAAAGCAAGCACGTCGAACTGCTTCTGTAAGACTACAGCCAAGAAAACCCTACAAAATAGTTTATTTACTAACACATGGGGTCGCATTTCTATAGCAGCTAACAACAGTACAAATAGAGCAAAAATTCCAGATGAAAACATACATTCTCTCTAAAATACTCAGAACTCCTGCTCTAGAGGGCGAGAATGACCAGACAATAGGTCCGCCTAAAAGCTCTTTGAAAGGAAAGTAAACCCGAACCCAGATGTCAAGTGAGGTTTAAAGAACGCAACACATGAATGATGGTGCCTGAGACTAGACATTATAAGCTAAAGTCCTCTGCCTAAAATTTTCCACTCCCCTTGTTAAGCCCCATGTGAGTTAAACACAAACACCAGAAGTCTCTTTTTTTTGTTTTGTTTTGGGCATCACTGCCCTCTGGTGGTGGGAGTAGGAGGCTCAGCCTTTGCTTCTGTGGAGCTGGAATTGAACCTCCATCCCAATGGGCTGCAGTTCCACGCTCAACCACTACGCCACCGGGGCTAAGCCCCAGAAGTCTCTTTTACATGTTCCAATATTACAATAGCAAATGGCAGGACACTCTTTTCAGAGCCATTAGCGGACTAGACTCCGCCAACTCGGGAGCCGTAGGCTTCCTAACCGGAGGTACACTGGCAGGGGGTGGGGTAAGCTCCTATGAAAGTGGCTGAAGGGATTTCTGAATAGCCTCTACTTACACAGAGGGACTGGCAAACCTTTCCCTTAAGTCAGCAAGTTTCTGAATACAAGCACTAAGGAAAATCCACGACGCGGGTGCTCCAGGGACAATAGCACTCAGTATTATAAAAGATCATTTTCCTTTCTTTTTTTTTTTTTTAATTTAAGACTAGTCAAGTGCAGCAGTGAGGGGGGGTAGACAAATAGGTCGACCAGTAATTGACTGTATAAGCAATCGTTGTGAGGGCTCACTACCTTTGGACCAGCCTAAAAGTTCATTTTTACTTCTGTGTCTTTCACACCTGGCACAAACACAAAGCTTTCGCTGTTACTTTTGTATCACAGGCAAGCAAAAAGCCCCAGAGTGTCAGGCGGGATATGGACCCAGGTATGTGTGACTTGGTCAGCGCTCGCTCTAATGTGCAGTGTCTCCAGGGTAAAACAGCAGCTGTCTTGCCACCTCTTCCCCAAACAGCTCCATTTCAAATCGAGTCAGTACAGTGATAGGCACGTTAAGAAAAGGAAGGAGATATTATAAAAAGTATACCTATGAAAAGGCTTCAAAACATTCATGAGAAATTTCATTATCTTTTAACTCAAATTTTCCCCAGGCTTTATGAAGCCCCTTTGTACTATACAGAATATATAACTTGTTCCTAAGAAGTTGATAAACTTGTTGGAGAAAGAGAACGAAATGCCAAGTGGAAAGAGAGAAAGCAAAAAGTTCTAAGCAGGACGTAAGAGAGCCCCTGGTGTCCCTGACCTCTGATCCTAACAATCGGGGGAAAAACTTACCACTTGGGTCCTCTTCTGATCATCGGTGACAATGTGGAGGAGTCTCTCCACAAGCAGAGAGACAAGGGACATCGGGGTCGTGGGTAAGGTGAGAATCTCCTGTATGATAGCCAGCAGTCGTTTTCTGCAGTCAAAAAGAAGGCATGAAATTGAGTCCCATGATACATGTGGGAACACATGTTCTCGAATATTTCACCCACTCTGCAAACTTAATTGCCGACCTCAGCTCTTTTATGCAAGTTTATCATTTTAGGTATGTGATGTGTTACTTTAGGTCACGTGTTCATGTTCTTAGAAAAATAATTTTTATAAATGAAAAGTCATTTTTTAAAATCAACATGATGAAATGACAAAATAATAAAAGTGAATCCGAATTTTAAATAGGATGACTCGACCTCTCTGGAATAATAAATACTAATAAAAAGTTTTTTTTTTCCAAATAGAAATTTTTAACAGCAACCCCCTCCCCCCAAAAAAACCTACATATAAGCATATAAAGGAAAGAAAAAACTTTTTGTATCACTTTCAATAGCTATGTTAAAAACATTTATAAATTTGAGGTGGCTCCAAAAATGTCCAAGAAAATTCCCATAACCTTTAATTCTATTTTCTACCAATTTTTGGAAGCCCCGGGGCAGGGGGGTGGGGGGTGGGGGGGTAGAGTTTACAGTTCAGTATAGAAAATCAAAAGAATATATCAGAACAAGTGTTAACATTTAGACCTACCGTCCACCTTCCTCATTGGTATCCAGAGACTTAATAATTAGAATCAATTGTTGACCTATGAACTCTTTTGTCATCAAACTTCCAATATATGCAAAATCACCTCTCTGTTCATCAGTAACAACTGGAATGCTCTGTATATAACTACAGAAAACAAAATTAATAAAATGAAGCATCTGTTGGAAATAGCATACAGGAAATGATTTCCATTAGATTAGGTCAGAAAAAGGGCCTGTTATATCCAAATAGAATATTTGTGGGCATGATAGACTTTTATACCCAAACAAATTAGAATCCCATGTATTTTTTAAATGTACTTTCATTAAAGATTTTGTAGGAAAATCTCAAGAGGTACACATATTATTGTTCACATTGGTAACTAAGTCTATTTCACTGTAAAAGTATATAGCATGATCCCTATTATAAAGCTCTAAAAATATTAGTCATCAAGATCTTGTCTTGCTTCAACAAGTGTGAAGAGCCCAACATTCTGTTGAAAATCAGAGTAATAATACTAGTCCTTTGGCAAGTGGTTCCTGGGTACAGAGAGTAACCTCACCTAGGTTACTATACAACAGAGTTTACCAGGGAGGTTGCCCTTGTGTATGGAACAAAAAAGCTACTTCTTCAAAATAAATAAATAAATAAATATGGGCTGAACCCCGGTGGCGTAGAGATTGAGTGCGGGACTGCGGCCCACAGGGTTGGCAGTTCATATCCAGCAGCAGCTCTCCAGGAGCAAGGCTGGGGCTCCTACTCCCACCAGGGGGCAGTGATGCCCACAAAAAACAAAAAAAAAAGAGAAAATAAATAAATAAAGGGTTAAGTTGAGACAATGAGGTCACTTCTGATTATAAATAATATGGAAAATAATTCTGGTGATAATATACCATTTAAAAATTACCAACAGGGCTGAGCCCCAATGGCATAGTGGTTGTGTGTGGGACTACAGCCCACTAGGTTGGCAGTTCAAATCCAGCAGCAGCTCTCCAGGAGCAAGGCTAGGCCTCCTATTCCCACAGAGGGGCAGTGATGCTCACACACAAAAAAATTACCAACAAATAATCATGATATATGAACTGCAGAATAATGCAGCATGAGTAAACTGATCTATGTATTATAAAAGGGTAGCCAATAGTTAACAAAAACTCCAACAGCTGTCCAGTCATGAGAGTTGGAACTTCAAGGCATCTAAACTCCAGTCTTAACTCAGGCTCTAAAACTCCCTGCCTTGGGAAGTTTTCCAATTTAGTGTGCCCCTAAGGGCAGGGTTAATTGCTATGGAAGCAGACAGCACTTCTTTATCTTGCAGAGTGGTTATCAAAGAAAGTAAACCCAGGGTCATCAACCCCATTCTGACACAGAGTGAACCCGCTTCCAGAACGGAAGTCTAGATGGCAGCAGACAGCCTCATCTTTCTCTGGCAGTCGGTTTGAACCACCAACTGGTGGCAGCCCAAAACCAACCCACAGCACTGCCAGGATTTCTTTCAGACTGATTAGTGGTACTACAAAAAAAGTTACATGGCTAATAATTATTCTAAAAATTGGGAGATCAGTAGCTATTATTTTCTTTCTTTCTTTCTTTCTTTCTTTTTTTTTAGGCATCACTGCCCTGGTGGTGGGAATAGGAGGCCCAGCCTTTGCTCCTGTGAGTAGGGATTGAACCTCCATCACAGTGGGCCGCAGTCCCGCGCACAACCACTACGCCACCGGGACTCAGCCCTCAGTAGCTATTATTTTCTGACAGACTTCTCCTACCTTCATCTTTTTTTTTTTTTTTTGGCATCACTACTCTCCGGCGGTGGGAGTAGGCAGCCCAGCCCCACTGCTGGAATTGAACCTCCGTCCCAGTGGGCCGCAGTCCCGCGCACAACCACTACGCCACCGGGGCTCAGCCCCTCTTCATCTAAACTCATCGTTGACTCTCCCCTACTTCCTCACATCAGCATCAGTATAATGTATTAATAATGAAGGATTTTTTTTGAGGCAAATTGTAAAAGTAGTAAGAGGTCCCCCTATCCTATGTCTGGCTATATATGATAGGCAGGACGAACAGTCCTGAGGAGAAAACAACAGGATCACTGGTTGTGTGTGTGTGGGGAAGGGGGGGAGGAGGAGAGGAAAAGAAAGGAGGGGGTGGGGGTGAGGAAAGGAGCCAGGGGGAGACACACGTGGGAGAGGAGGTGGTGGGGAGCCAACACTCTCAATGATGAGGGAACAACAAGAGATCTAAAATTGATGGTGAGGAAAGCAAACAATGCCTGGTGGGATCTGATCAAGTTCAATGTATCCAAGAGGAATTCCTGAGAAACAGATGGAGGGTGAGTATGAAAGTGGAGTAGGATTAAGGTGAAAAGAAATAGAAGAAGCAGGAAGCAAAGCTATTTATAGAGACATAGCTATAGATATGTATGTGTGTATATATAAATCTATAATGAAAATTATAGAGGCCAATGTACATATATTTATGTTAAGCATTAAGATAGCGATCATTATTCAAGACTTCCCTTAACACAAGTATACTTTGTTCTAATAATCTGACACTATTTGATACTCATCTCCCCAACACAATCAGTGAAGACAAAATGGGTGCTGCAGAAAGCAAAGGTGGTGAAGAGAGGAGATGATACCCGCCTACTGAAAGATGTAGTGTCTGGGGTCTAACAGCTTGAAGTTAAACAAGCAGCCATCTAGCAGAGAAGCAAATGAGCCCACATGGAAGAAGCCCACCAGCCTGTGTGAGCATGAGGTGTTGATGGGGGTAGGTATCAGGGACCAAAAGATCCAAAACTGACAATTATATGGATGTGTAAGAGGGGGGTTGGAGTGGAGACCCAAAACCCATCTATAGATGATTAGACATTCCCCCACAAGAGGGTTATAAGGGACGATTCAATGAGGGTGCAGTGTAGCACAGATGAAACAACATCATTCCTTTAGTTCCTGGAGGTTTCCTCCATATACGAGGACTCCGATCTACCTTGCCAATCTGGCTAGACCAGAGAACACACACTGACACAGATAAGAGCTGGAATCCAGGACAGATAAACCCTTCAGGAACAGTAGTGGGAGTAGCAATATCAAGAGGCACCGGGGAGAAAGGGGAACCTATCACAAGGTTGGATATACAGCCCCCATCCCCCACCGAGGGGACAAATAACAGAAAGGTGGGTTAAGGGAAACAATGGGCAGTATAAGACATGAAATAACAATAACATACAAATGATGGAAGATTCATGAGGCTAGGAGGGTGGGGGAGGGAGGGGAATAAAAAGAGGAGCTGATACCAAGGGTTCAAGTAGAAAACTTGTTTTGGAAATGTTACTGGCAACATATGTACAAGTGTGCTTCATACCACTGAATGATGGATTGTTAGAAGAGCCCCCCACCCCCCAATAAAATGATTATTTTAATTTTTTAAAAGCCTCTTTAAAAATATGCTCTTACATATTTATATGTAAGGTAGATTTCTACAAATGAAAGATGTCCCTTTTAATTAGTGTTACTGTAAAAGCCTCAATTAATACCCTGTCTTCTAGCTTTTCAAAAGAGTCTTCCTGATAGCATAGATTAGGCGCTGGAGTATCAATCATAAGGCCAGGGCTTCAAACCCATCAGTTGCTTGATGGGAGAAAGGTAAGACTTTCTGCTCCCATAAAGCGGGCCACTGAATCGGAAATGACTGGATGGCACTGGGTTGGGTTTGGGAGCCCTTTTTATGCTCAGACCTCAGGTACCAAGAAACTAGTTTACATGGGAATTCTTAGTCCCTGATTCTCCTGCTATGTAAAATGCCTGAAAACTTATTTCAGTTATTACTGGGGGGGGGAGGGGGGGGGGGAGAATGATGAAAAGTTCAATTTAATATTGCTTCCGTACAGGAGCAAACGCTTCCAATCTAGTGACACTCCTCCACATATAAAAAGTATTCTACTTATGAATACTTCAACCACCAAATTAAAAACTCAGAAAACAAGTTGAAAAGGCAAAAATGATTTCTTTCATAGCTCATAGGACACAGACAATGGAACCCGAGCAGCCCTGCTCCCCACAGGTTGATTTTCAGAAACTGAGATTTCTTCCAGCTATACAGCAGTCCTTACAGGGAGGCTCCCGCTTTTTGCTGTTAACACACTTAATATGACCTCGTTTCCCCTAATGTCCCTAAGCATTTGTTACTTTTACATTTTTTTTAGGCATCACTGCCCTCTGGTGGTGGAAGGAGGAGGCCCAGCCTTTGCTCTTGTGGACACTTTTACATCTTATCTAGAAATTGCATAAAACTCATTCCTTAGGAAACATTTCAACATGGCCCAAACAGCATGATAATGAATACTCTAATTAGATTCACATTTCATGATTTTATTAAGAGATCAACCGAAACATTTTCAAATTGTCTCAAATTTGACCTATTGAAACTTGATTCAAGAGCTTACATAAAAATATATATATATGCTTTCATAATTTGCTCCTGAACTTCTATATGGGACCATTATAAGCAAAAGTGGCTTACTGTATTTCATACCAAAAAAACTGGGATCAATAATTTATGCTATATGGAGGTAGCTTGAGAAACGGCATCAAAAGCAAAAATTCACAGGTCTGCACACCAATGTCCATCTATCTGAATCTATCCATCCTTTGGTCCAGCAGTTCCACTTGTGGGGATATATTCCACAATATCATAAACACACATAAAAATGTGCAAGGGAGTGTAATGCACTATTACTAATGTATTAATGTGAAATACACTGACAATACCTTAAATGTCTGCCAATGAGGGGGTAAATTAATGTTACCACCTTACTATAGAAAGTTATGCTGCTAAGATATGCACATAAAATGATCTCAGATATCAATAATTTTAAGTATATTATATTTTCAGAAGCCCTTTATCCATTTAACATATATATAGAAACCAGGGAGCCCTAGTGATGTGGTGGTTACGTGTTGGGCTACTAACCACAAGGTTAGCAGTTCAGACCCAGGAGGCCGATTCAAGGAAGGGAAAAAAAAGGCTTTCTACTTCCATAAAGAGTTATAGACTTGGGGAGCTGGTACTGGGGGCCTAAGTGGAGGATGTTTTGAGAGTGATGATGGCAACAAGTGGGCAACTGTAGCCTGCACACAACTGATGTATGTATGGATCATGATGAGAGTTGTATGATCATAAAATGATTCATTAAATTTTTTTTTAAAAAGGGAGGGGCTAAGAGAAGCTTATACCAAGGGTTCAAGTGGAAAATGTTTGGAAATGAAAATGGCAACATGCGTACAAATATACTTGATATAAATGATGTATTGAATGTTATAAGACCTGTAAGAGCCCCCAATAAAATCATTGAAAAAAAAAAAGTCACAGGGCTGAGCCCCGGTGGCGTGGTGGTTGTGCGCGGGACTACAGCCCACTGGGATGGAGGTTCAATTCCTGCTTATAGGAGCAAAGGCTGGGCCTCCTACTCCCACCACCAGGGCAGTGATGCCTAAAAAAAAAAAAGGAAAAAAAAGTCACAGACTTGGAAACTCACAAGGGGGAGTTCTACCCTGTTCGATAGGGTGACAAGAGTGAGGATCAACGAGATGGTAGTGAATTTGGATTTGTTTGGGCTTTTGTTTAGAGATAGAGGCAATGGGAGTAGTTTGAGTGTACATACCCCAGTTGTTAAGTGACTAAAGATTTTGATACTAAAGAGTCAAGGAAAATAAGAGATGAGGGGCTGAGCCCCGGTGGCATAATGGTTCAGTGTGGGACTGTGGCCCACTCGCTTGATGGTTCAAATCCAGCAGCAGCTCTCCAGGAGCAAGGCTGGGTAGCTCCTACAAACACCAGAGAGCAGTGAGGCCAAAAAAAAAGAGAGAGAGAGAGAGAGAGATGAATGGCAAGTTCCCCATTTTAGTGCTAGATAGTATTGTATTTGAATTCAAACAAAAACATGTTGATAGTTTATCATTTTTAAAGTGAAATTAAGTAGAAATGATAGTGACAACATTAAGGTATATTTAAAAATACATTGTAAGCCAGATAGTAATAATTCCTCCTTAATAAAGCATCCAGAGATCCATGCCACAATTATATAAAGAGCAGTCAGAAAACTATAACCCGGGGCTGAGCCCCGGTAGCCTAAGTGGTTGAGTGTGGGACTGTGGCCCGTGGGTTTGGTGGTTCAAACCCAGTAGCGGCTCTCAGGAGCAGCACTGGGTAGCGCCCATGACTACCAGAGGCAGTGATGGCCCCCAAAAAAGAAAACGATAACCCATGTGCCCAATCCAGTTTATGTTTGTTTCTGTATGTGCCTTGCTCTCAAGCAAAGTGATTTCTATTTTTAAGTGATCGAAATAAAAAAACTCAGATGTGTGGTCTACAGACAATTGACGTTATATATTAATCATGATGGGAGTTGAATAAAATGATTCATTAAAAAAAAAGGGGGGGGGAAGAGGAGCTTATACCAAGGGCTAAAGTAGAAAATATTTGGAAATGAAGATGGCAACACGTGTACAAATATGCTTGGTACATATGATGTATGGAATGTTATAAGAGCTGTAAGAGTCCCCAATAAAATCATTGAAAAAAAAAACAACTCAGATGGTATTTCATGCTACATGAGAATTGCACGAAATTAAAATGTCAGTGCCCATTAAAATCAATCAAAGTTTTATGGGAAAGCACTCATGCTCAATCATTTACAAATTGCCTTTGGCAGAGTTGAATTATTGTGTCAGAGATTACATGGTCCAGAGGCCAACAATATTTACTGTCCATCACATAAAAATTTGCCAACCAATGTGAAAAAGTAAAACAAACCTCACTTACTAATTCAGAGGAGAAAATGTTCACAATGATATCTGAACAGTTCTGAAGAAATAACCCTCAGAATATTCATTCTGCCCTTTCCACATATTTATCAGCACAAGGCATTTTCCAGAAAGATTCAGGTGCAGACTGACCTACCCCTGGATGCCCAAAAAGTGAATCTTTATATTATTTTCGGTCAAGCATGGCTTTGAAGGAAGGTATTGGCGGCTGATCCACACAGCAACACAATACAGTCAAAATCAGTTGAAGAAAATTTACCTCAGTAAATACTCTGCATACACCACAGGTTCTGGCAAAATCTGCTCTAAAAACTCTTCACCTTCATCTCCTTTTGATTTCAAATATTCGCAAAGGACACGCCAGTACAATGCAATCTCGGGAGTTAACGTTTCCAGAGGAATCACCTGTCTTCATGTGAAAAGGAGATAATGAAAAGGAGAAATCGCAATATCCAATTAGAAATAAGCAACAGAGCCTGATTCACCACTACCATCCTCCGAAATCACAAGATCATCCCAATGAAATACATATAATGGAAACACACATTAGATATTCCTATCAGAGTGTAATGCAAAAAGCAAAGTAGCAAAATGCTGGAGGGGAGAGAGGAGACCGGTACGCTAAATAATCTATCCTAAAGTTGAGTTCTCATACCCGAAGAGTAGAAGAAAAAGAGGTGCCCATCAAGGTAAAGACTATAAAAAGGGGTCTACATAAGGGACCCAAAGTCCAGGGGCCTCCTGGTTACACAGTGGGCTGCCAACTGAAGAGCCAACAGATAGCGACCGTCAGCTGTCCCAAGAGAGAAAGGCGAGGCGTTCTACTCTGACAAAGAGCTAGTCACAGGGCAGCTCTACCCTGTCCGACAGGTCAGCATGAGTCAAGGGCAACGCCATGGCACAGAGGCATATATAGTGAAATAGCTGAAGGCACGAAAGGGTGGGGGACCCCTGCCCCGCTGTTGCAGCCTGGCCCCGGTGAGCCAACCCACTCTCACTGCCTGCCCTCCGGGACCCCGGTTCTGCAGCTGGAGGGCACCAGTCTAGGTTTCCCTTTTCAGATACTATTTTCATGTGTGTGAAAACCTTTGTAATAAAAAAAAAAAAAAATGGTATAAAAAAAAAAAAGAAAGAAAGGGTGGGGGAGGAGGCAGGGGACAAAACACTCATTGTAACTGCAAACCTTCTTCAGTAGTTTTCCAAAACTGAACTTGTGACGTACCTGGCATCGTTGTTCCTACAGATCCTCACGAGTTCACTTAAAGGAGTCGTTGAAAATAATGCATTGAGAACGGAGACAGCCACGTCAGAGGAATTCTCCACATCCAACCGATGAAGCAACACTAAAATATCTCCCTCAGTGAAACGTAACCAGCTTTGGAGAAGATGCTTCTGCGCTGCTTGTTTCACAGTAGCTGTGAAAGCATTCGAAAGAGATCAACCTTGAGGTCCCATCGCCTACATTTTGCCTTCTGCAATGGACTGTGACCAGACCAATGTTAACATCGTGATTGTTATGATAAAAATGGGTACAGCTTAACAGCTAGAACAAAACATGAGTTTGTAAAAAAACGAAAAGAACTGAGATGATATTGCATATTATATGGTGTAATCTTCAGAGTCAAAGGCACAGCCATTACCTCAAGCCACTACCAAGTCTTTGCATCCTCTCCCCACCAGGGTTCAAGGGGTCACAGGAGTTAAGTCCAGACGGTATTATAGTTAGTGGCTGTACCATCCATTTCAACTCATGGCAACCCTGTGAATAATACTATAACTTGCTGCTGCCTTCATCTGCTACCCATGATTGTTCTTTGTGGCAGTAACTCTTACCAAAAAATTGCCTGTGGCCTACTGAAAGAATTGGTCCATATTTTTCATCTTACTACACTTAACTGTGTCACTGACCAGCCTTATTCTTTGCTTTTCACAATGTTTTCAAACAAGCTTTTCTTTAGCATTCTTGTCGGAGTTGAAATTTTTGAAAAACCGTAATTCATTATCCCAGTAAAATGATTCTCTAGATTAACAGAGAAGTCTGGGTGGGAAGACCATGTGGGAATTATACTAACCTGACATCTCCTAACTGCTGTTTATGATCCACAGAACATTCCTATCAAGGTACACACAAAGGATATACAAGAGGGCTTGAAAAAGATACTGGAAAAATTAAACGACAATGGAATTTTCCCATAAACTTTCTGAAGTCCCCCCGGACAGTTTTTTAAAAAAATAAGCTCTGTCCTACTGCTGACACAAACTAGCCATGTGCCTTAAGCTACAGTTTCCCAATCTGAGACACAGGGATAGAGAAAAATATGAACTCTTCTTAGAGGGCAATGGGATTCTCTTTTCATAAGGCCTTTCTTGCCAAGATCTTTGAACACCCATAAAATATCTACTGGGACTGTGCAAATAGAAGCAGCAGTCAAAAGCTCAAAGGATGTATCACCTTGGTAAATTCAGATGCACAAAACCTCTTTGGCGTGTTGACAAGTAAGGACAGCATGCGCAGTGAAGCGGAGGAGTAGCGACGGAGGAAGGCACTCTACAAGATGCAGTGACACAGGGGCCACCACGATGGGCTCCAACATACCAACTGTGAGGGTGGCACAGGACTGGGCGGTGATTTCTTCTATTGTAGATGGAGCTACTGTGAACTGACTTAATACTTAATGTGGTAGGACGCTTATGGAATGATAGAATGACAGTGATAAACACAGTAAAATAAGCAATTATTCCACAGAGCAGTAGAGGGCTGAGTTCAATTCACTTCTGTGAGAGAGCTAATATACTGGCAGTCCTCGAACTTACGATGACTTTTGAGTACAAGTCAAGAAAGCAGACAACTGAGTCTTCTGTAAAGCAATACAGGCAATCTAGCAACAGGCAGCAAATAGCAGGGCAATAGACCAACAGTCAGACAGATGACAGACAAGGTCTGACAGTCCCCAGTTGAAGTGATATATACACCAGAAGTGTGGAAAAACAGGTTTCAAAGGAAATTCAAACTATAGTGACACAGTCCACAGATTAGGTGTCCCACTGGCAGTGTGGCTCAGAAATTGAGGCAGAGAATTAGCTAAGGCAGCCGCCCTCTGATCTGATCAGAGAGCAAGACAAAAAGGCAAGGCTTGCCAAACCATTTATCTCTTTGCCCTTCAATTAAACTGCAACCTTTTTAATCCCACATGTGTCTATTGGCCAGGTTGGCACAAGAAATCTACCTTTCACACCTAACAACATACCAAAAAAAATTGCCTGCGGCCTATTGAACGAATTGGTCCATTTTTTCATCCTACTACCCTTAAATAGAGCCAATCCCACAATTTGAAAGGAGACCTTATTACCATCAAGAGCCAGGAGCAGAGCACATCCTTTGGGCCCAGGGTCATTATGCTGAGAAGCTGCTAGACCCCGGGACAGCTGAAAGACTGGACAGCTGAAAGACTGGACAGCTGAAAGACTGGAGAGCTGTAAGACTGGACAGCTGTAAGACTGGACAGCTGTAATTGTGGAGGCAACAGCAACACCATATGGCGGCGGCAGCACAGGACTAGCGGAAAACAGAGGTGGTCTCACCAATCCACAAAGTGAGAGAACTGAGCCTTTGGGCAGAAGGCTTACTGGAGGATTGAGGCATCTCCAAACAGTCATCAGTGAAGCTTTGTAATATTTGCCCAAGCAGGGCAGATGCTGAGAGCAAGACTGCCTGCTTGCAGACATGGTGAGGCTAGGAGAGGTTGGAAGTTGTCCTGAATGATAAACTGAACCCTGTCTCCTGAGTTTTTCATGTTCTTTCCCTAATAAACTCCATAATCATGGGTATGGTCTGTCAAATCTGTGTGGTCATTACAATGAATTATCAGCCCTACCAGAGAAATAACAAGCTGTTCTGTGGGGAGGATGGCTAGTGTGATGGTTGCTAAAAAGGAGGAAAAATGGAGATAGTTATGATCTCTCCTATATAGGAGTCAATTTTGACTTAGGCTGACTATTCTCCCACCTATACAACCCCCCAAAATGGGTTTTTCACTTTATTAAAATAGGCTTATTCAACCTAACTTAGGGCATTTGTTTCATACACCACAGATGTCACCTAAATATCTACTATGATTTCATATCTAAAGATGTATATCTTACCTGATCTGTCATTAAGACCTTGTTGAAGAAGCATTACTCTCTGAGCAATGGACATAGCTTTCATATGAACCTTCTCAGCTAAAACCTTAAAGAAATAATAATAAAAGGAGAGCCATTAAATATAACGTATTTTGAGGATTCACAACTAGTAATAATTTCCTTCACTTACTAACAAATACTAATAATACTCTCTAAACTGATTAATAGCTGGCAATTTGACATAAACGATTCTACCTAAATCGCTCCATAAGAAGCTCTGTTGATGAGGGGGCAAGGAAGAGCGGGGAGGGGAAGGGATGAGAAAATGATATCAAGGGCTCAAGTGGAAAAGCAGAGATTTGGAGAATGATGACAACAGCAGGCAGGCAAAGGGACTTGGCACAGTATATGTACGTATGGTGATAAGTGATGTAAGAGTCCCCAATAAAATTATTTAAAAAAAAAAAAAAAGCTCTGTTGAAGAAATCCTTACAATGGGACAAATATTTTTTCAAAATCACTTTAAACATCAACTTCTTGTCTTTTAAAGAATATGCCTATTGGGCTGAGCCCCGGTGGCGTAGTGGTTGTGCGCGGGACTGCGGCCCACTGGGACGGAGGTTCAATTCCAGCAGTGGGGCTGGGCCTCCTACTCCCACCACAGGAGAGCAGTGATGCCAAAAAAAAAAAAAAAAAAGAATATGCCTATTGGCACTGTCAGGTCTAAGGGAGGAAATGGAACATGTGGCTCATCACCTCCATGAGCACCTGCTGCTTTTGCCATGTGACCTAAACACGACAGGGGAACTGTGGTACAGAATTTCAAATTCCAGAATCCAGACTTTCTGGAGCCAGGATGAGTAGATACACCTGTGGAGCTGGAGCCCTAAAATAATCTTTTAGACTTAAACCCAAAATATCTCCTGCAGTCAACAACCATTTAGTTTAACTAAAGAGGTTTGCCTTGGGCACTGTGCTCTTTTAAGATCTATCCATGTGGGATCAAAATGACAATAAGTCAAAAGTTTAGCTTGGACTTCCTTTTAACTGAGGAGGAACAGCTCAAGAAAGGAGGTTAGGGCGGTGGCCCAGCTTGCCGAATATAATCAGGGTCACTGAATTGTGCGTGCAGAAATGGCCGAATTGGTTTATGTTCTGCTGCGTACAGTCTCAACAATAACGTATAGCATATTTTTCAAACGCCTGCCAAACTCACTGAACTCATTTACCTGATAAGCCAGTTTTCTGACAGTCTCTTTCACGTCCCTGGTGCGCCCAACTATTTGGGGCAAAGTCTTGGCTGTTGGCGCAATGCACGACAGCACTGCTCGCCTCACCTCAGGATTGGAGTCATTTTCAATCAGTGCAATATATGCTGAAAGTAGAGCAACACGTTTTTAGGACACAAAGGAAAAAAACTAGTTACAAAATAACCCAGGCTTTTATATTTCACAGATAACATTTTTCAGTCTCACAAATAAAATTTCAGTAGAAGATTTGTTCCCCCTAACTTTCAATCCAAGGGCAGGATGAAAACATTGCCAGTGGACAGGGCCTAAAGGATACAGTAAGAAAGAAAAGCCCTAAAATCTTGAAAATGCCATTAAAAGTATACCTTTGCTATTTGTCAAGAGTTACAGAAAGTCTAGCACAGCGAGACTGCAAGGTCAGCAGTTTGAACCCAACAGCCACTACCCAAGAGAAGAGATGAGGCTGTCTACTCTAGTGAAGACCTGCAGTCTCAGAAACCCACAGGGGCAGTTCGACCCTGGCCCTCAGGGTCACCAGGAGTCAAATATGAGTCAACTGCAGTGAGTTAGAGAGATGACTTTGATTTTTAATAAACCCTAAAAAGAAATAACTTTTTGATGTTACCCCGTGAAAGAAAATCCATTCCCTGTATCACTTTCCCCCATCTTTACAACGAAGTTAAGTGTTGACTCTTAAAACATTTACTTTCACCAGTGTTACTGTGTCATAAAATATTAATTACTAAGAGTTACAAAGATGGAATACAAAGGTAAAGTAACCGTTACAATAAAAAGATAAAAGAGTCTGAAATATCCCTAGGCATATTGTGGGAGAGAAAAATATTACAATCTCTTTGATCCCCAAACAAAATGATTCCTCATTGAGGTAAAAGTACAAACATATAGAAATTCATAGTATTGTCATTAATAATTTTGTTCATAAAAGATACACCAAAAAGTGAAAGAAAGGGAAAAATATTGACAATTCACATAACCAAAAGCCTTCTCTTCAGAATGCAGAACTCCACTATATCAGCAAACAACTCAATAGAAACGTGAGCAAAACATAGGCATTAGAAATATAATTACCTACAAATATATGTAAAGATGCACATGAAAATACTGACACACACTATATGGCATTTGCAGAAAAAATATGACATACACCATACCACCAGTCTCACAAAAACTTAGAAGTCTGATAACACTAAATACTACAGAGAATCATGGATCAAAAAGTCTATTCATTATGAATGTAAATATTAAATGGCATCATCATTTTGTAGAGTACTTGTACATCATGTAAAGCTGAGCCTACGTATATTTCTACAAACCTACTCCTAGATATATACCCTGGCCAAATTCTTAAGCATGGGTACCAGAAGACATGTACAAGAAAGTTCAGAGCAGCAATAGTGTTTTTAAAAGCAAAAGGACTGGAAACAACTGGAGGGTCAACCAACATTAGAAAGAATACTGTCAAATTAATATGCATATTATAACATGCACAATAAATAATAAATGTATTATGAGAGCTTCAGAAAATTCATTTTAAAAATGGAATTTGTCCACAGCCTTGTAACATGAATATTGAGAAATAATGTAACATAAAAAATACAACAATACGATTTACATAGTATACACACCAAAACCCATTTCTGAAGCCTACTGATGGCACAGGACAGAAGAGAACCGCACGCTGAGCTCTGGGGGTCAAGGTCATGAATCGTTTAAGAAGCACACTGCCTCACCTTCCATGGAGGGACTGGTGGGTTCAAAACCACTAGACCACTAAGGTTCCATATAGTACATAGTTTGACAGAAAACAGCATTGTAAGATACACACAAATGGTAAAATTATAAAGAAAACCAGAGGATAAGTAACATAAAATTCAGAATTTGGGTAGCTCCCACGACCACCAGAGGGCGGTGATGCCAAAAAAAAAAAAAATTCAGAATTGTAATTGCAGCTGAAGGAGAAGAAGGAAAAAATGCAACTGGTCCTCTTAATATTCTAGAGTTGGAAGCTGAACATGGCATCATGGCTATTGGTTTGTGGTTTTTCAACTACATAAATACATGAAATATGTTTTTGTGATTTCCATTCACAGTGACCTCTGTGACATGGGGAGCTACCTCCTACTCCTTGAGGCTGTGACCGTTCTAGAAAGTAGTTACCAGGCTTTCTCCTGCCGCTGCGGGCTGCATTTGAACTCCTAATCTCTCCACTGGCAGCAGAGCACGTAACCATACGTGTCACTAGGGCTCCTTATATCACTCTTCCATCTATATAGCTCTTAGTGAAAATTTAAAACATCCAAAGACTGAGCACTTAAAAAACTAAATAAGTCGGGGGGGGGGGGGCCGGGGGGCAGGGAACGGGAGGAATTTAGAAAGTTGCACATACCATTAGCCACTGGGCAGTCCTCATTTTTGGGATCCTGGAGTCGGGAGAGAGCCAGGACTGCCTGTATTCTCACATTTGGAATCTTATCTTTCAGTCTAACAAGCATGGCTTCGTTAATTTTATCAAAAAGATCGTCATCAATCTGAGCATTTTCTGGCATGCTTCCCAAGAGCTTGTTTATGAGCTGGCACGTGCGAAATCTGACCGCATTGCTGTTTGCTTCATGAGACTGCAACAGAAACACAAACCAGGACGCACCCAAAGTCACACACCATTCCGACATGAGAGGACATTATTTGAATTTCTGTATGTTCAGCCCTCAAAAATTCACACTGCTGTCATCTTTTGAAAGAAATCATAAAGCGAGCAAAGAAACCATACACTTTGAACCTTATACCAACTAAACATTTTATAGTCCACAAGTAAATTGTGAAGCATTTGCTAAATTATAAGATCATACGATATTTCTGATGGAACGAGTTGTCTGTCAAAACATGTTGTAAATCTTGAAAATATACCTCCAAGCCTGTGGTTATAACTCTTTATGAGATTAGGCTGTTGTTGCTAGGTGAAGGAGGCAGGATTAGTGTAGGGCATGTTATAAACTAATCGTTTTTATTACATGAAATTAAACAAGCAAGTGAGCCAACAAAGATGGGGTAAGAGAGGTGCCCAAACCTATTAGCTGACAGGGAGTGAACTCTCCATATTCCAGTTCGGTGCCCTGAATTTAGACTTCTAGTTTCCTAAGCAGAGAGAATAGCTTTGTTTAAGCACACACCGTGGTATTTCTGATATAGCAGCAGCGGGGAACCCTTTCCCAGGAACTCTTGCTTTCCATCTACTATAAAGAATCACTTAGGCTGAGCCCCGGTGGCACAGCGGTTGAGTGTGGGACTGTGGCCCACTGGTTTGGTGGTTCAAATCCAGCAGCAGCTCTCAGGAGCAAGGCTGGGTAGCTCCCACGACCACTAAAGGGCAGTGATGCCTCCCAAAAAGAGAAAGAAAATACAAAGGTGTTTAAAAAACAAAAAAAGAAATCTTTTAAAAACAATGTCTGAAAATGAACTTGGAATGTTATGTGTGTCTAAATATTGCTCTTGAATCACAGACGTTAGACTTTTATTTTTAACGGAAAGAAATGTGCAGGCTTGCCATTCACAAGCTCCATCAGTTGCAGGAGTCAAGTAGGTAAGATGCCACAGCATTCATTTAGAACCTGAGAATCAGGATTAACAGCTAATTACAAGGTTCATACAGCGGCTACAGTTCAGATACGTAGATTTCCGGCTTTTATGAGTGGTGTTCAAGGCTTCACTACGGCTCTTCAGTGGTCCTACCTACACAGGGTCAGAGGCCAGCAGCAGGTGGCAGAGCTCTCTTCAGAGAAAGCCAGAAATTGGGGGTGAGGTGGAGTGGGCTCTTGCCTGCTCCTTTTCTCTCAAAGCTGAAACCCAGGGTGTATGTGTACATGTACATACATCAGAGTTTCAAAAAGCTAGAGGAAATCCCCATGATCTTATTTCCATGTTTCCACAATTTTTAAAAAGTTTTCTTACCTCAAATAGTTAACTTCAGCCTCTCACAATAAGGGGCTACATAACATTATATTTACAGAGTCTAGAAGGTCATCTTTTCCCCCTTAGGGTTGAAGATCAGGAGATTACTTGCAGTTTACCGAGTATCTCAGAGATACTTGCTGAGACGGACTTTTACGCAAGTTCCTTGGTCCTTCTCTTGCAGGTGCTGAGTCAATGGGAAGTTCCTATTATACTCCATATAAGACAAACCAGTTGAGGGAAGCTTACCTGTGTGGCCACACTTATTTTATTGCTATTTGCCATACTGTACTTTTTGGAAACTGAAGTTTTTTAGGTTCCTTTGTCATCTTTGTTTTCTACAAATTGAAGGTCTGTGGCAACCCCCATAGAACAAGTACATTGGCAGTGTTTTCCCAAAAACATCTGGAAACATTGCTTGTCACAATGGGTGGGACAATGTGAAATCTCACTCTAGTTCAAGCATTTTCTTTAGTACACTTTTAACAGACCACGAGGGAGCTCATGACTCCTTTGCATTAAACTGACCGAGGTGATGAATGACAAGCGTGTACAGTTCTTTATGTTAAAGATAAAATTCTAAACATTCTATCGTTTAAATTTTGTTACGTAAAAATACTACACGAGAGATACTACTACTACGAGAGAAAATACTACTACATCAAAATTTAATGCTGTAGCTATTTTAAAGTCCCACCTTTTTTCCTAATGATAGGTACTCAATCATATACATTTTCTCAATCACCAATTATTCCAGTCTCTAAAATACCATATACACCTTTCCATCCCCTTTTAATAGGATGAAACAGTCTATAATATTTCCCCTGAAAGAGCATGTTTTCTTAATACCTTTAGGAGAAAAGTAAACAAATCATTTAAAATGCCACCATCAGCTTCATCATCGTCATCATCCTCCATCTCTGATTGGTGAAATGATGTTGCAAACTTTGCTGCAAATTCTATTACCCTCTCCACAGCTGGTTCACGTTTATAGACCACCATAGCGTATTTAAGGTAATGAATGAACTCCTCATGAAATACTGTTTTATTATCCATCTGAAAGACAAAAGAAGTCCCTTGTAAAATACAATAAAATCATTTATTCCCAACATTAGCCTAAGACTACTGAAATTCTAACCAAAACTCAGTTAAGCTAAAATATTTTGCAAGCTCTCAATTTCTAAGGCAAAGTAATTTTTTTTCCTCCAGGCTACAACTTACTTGCTCCATGGAGCAAACAACCATGAATTTAACAAAGAATTAAAAATATATACCTTTGAATTCTTTAATGTCTTTAGTACAAATTGAAATACACCAGTCACTACAGGACAAATATTATATGATCCTACTTAAAAGAACTATCTAGAAAAATCAAAGTTCATTAGTATTTACTTGGGCCGGGAGATAGCTGGAAAGTGGTAAATGGGGAACTCGCTGCTTCTAGGTAGCTTATTAAAGAGGACTGAATAATTTACAAACTGTGGTGGTGATTGCAGAACATGATGAGTGACTAATGTCATGATCATGCACATGTCAAAATGCTGTAATGGCAAACATCTTGCTAGATACACTTTTGCCACAATAAAAAAAGATCCAGGGTGTCGTACTTGGAGACACATAAACTCAACTCACTGCCATCCAGTTGATTCCGACTCAGCGATCCTACCGGACCCAGTATAACTTCCCAAAGGTTTCTGTGACATTAAATCTTTTTAGGAGCATATCACCTCATCTACTTCCCATAAGAAATTAGTATATTCAAACTGTTGGCCTTATGGCTAACAGCTCAATGAGTAGCCCACTATACCAACAAGGCTTCTTTTAACATAAATATATAAACTCATAAACACACACACACACAAGGGGGTTCAAAAAGTCTAAGAAAAAGTGGAATTAGAAGATATTGGAACTTTTCCTCAGACTTTTTAAAGTTCTTTTGTATGTGTGTATGCAAAGGGATTAAAAAATCTTAATTGAAAAATCCCTTATCTTTTAATTTCATATTTCCATGAACTTTGCAAGTCCCGTCGTGCGAGTGTGCATGTCTGTGTGTGCGTGCATGCGTGTGTGTGTGGTGGATTCTTGTTACATGCTGCTGAGTTCTTTCCTACCCATAACGACCCTCTGTGTATTAGAACAAAAACACTGACCTGGTGCCATCCTTACAATTATTTTCATGCCTGAACCTGGCATATCACCTGTGTGAATCCATCTCATGGAGGGTCTGCCTGGTTTTCACGCACCCTCTAGTTTGCCAAACATGAATCATTTTCCAGGGAACAGTCTCTCCGGATAACATGTCCAAAGCTTACTTCAAAGACCAAATTGTTAGCTTTTCTGATAGTGCATGGCACTTTGAATATTACTCACCAACACCATCACTGAAAGTCATTGATTCTTTCCCAGTCTTCCTATTCCATGTGCAGCATTCACATTGCCTTTGAGGCAACCAAAAACCTCGTGTCTCGGATCAGGCACATCTTAGCCCTAAAAGTCACATCTATATTCCCCAGCACTTTAAAGAGGCATCTGTGCAGATTTGCCCAGGGCAACACGTTGTTTGATTCCTTGACTGCTGCTTCCATGAGCATTGATTATGGATCCAAGTAAAATTAAATCTTCAACAATTTTAATTTCCCCCCCATTTATCATGATGCTGTTTATTGGTCCAATTGGGAAGATTCTGGTTTTCTTTACGTTGAGTGATAATCCATAGTGAAACCTGTAGTCTTTGGTCTTCATCTGAAAGTGCAAGCGCTCTTTGCTGTGTATGTGTGTGTGTGTGTGCAGTACCAGAATTAGCAACAAGAACATTTTTGAGTTGTATCGCTAATACTTTTTAAGTAAATCTACATAGGTGCATATAGTTCTTACTGAGCCTTACTTTAGCTCAAGAAAAAGGAGCTGAGGTGCTGTCAGGTAAGGAAGGTTTAGACTGCTAACTGCCAAGGTTGACTGTCAACCAGCCACGCTGTGGGGAAAAGATGAGGCTATCTGCTCTCAAAACCCCAAAAAAGGCCCTGTGAGAAGAAATCAACTAGGGCGTAGACTTTTATTTGTTTTAATCACACAAACCTCAAGAGGAATGGAATCAAATTCATTTTCAAAAAACATATTTCAAGAACTATTTTGAAGTACAACCTATTCAGTGATAGGATAATAATCATGCTTTTAAAAATAACTAGTCAAGGGCTGAGCCCCGGTGGCGTAGTGGTTGTGCGCGAGACTGCGGCTCACTGGGACGGAGGTTCAATTCCAGGAGTGGGGCTGGGCCTCCTAATCCCACCACTGGAGAGCAGTGATGCCCAAAACAAAACAAACAAAATAATAACTAGTCAATACAACTATCATTCAAATTTACACACTAACCACTAAAGCCACTGATAAAGAAATTGAAAAATTCCACTAACTTCTGCTGTCTAAAATTGATCAAATATTGTAAAATTGATACATTGTAAAATATTGTAAAATTGATACAATCCAGATGAATTAAGTTACCAGTGACTGAAATCGAGATGATAGAAACAAAGAAGAATGGACAGTAGTTGAAAAACATGGCCTTGGTGATAAAAACAAGGCTTGCTATCATGACAGATTATAAGACCAACAACTTATTCATTGCAAACACATTTTCAACAACATAAACGCTGACTATACACATGGGTCTCCCCAGAAGGCACACGCAGGAATCAATGCGACTACATGTGTTGAATGAAATGATGGAGAAACTAAATATCGTTATCAAAAGTAAGCCCAGAAACCAACTGAAGAAAAGACCACTAAATGCACAAGTTCAAGGTGAAGCTGAAAATTAAAAGCCACCAAGAGCCAAAATTTTACCTTGAGTATATTCAGTCTAAATAGAAAGACCATCTCAAGAATAGATTTGACACATCTAAACAGTAATGGCTGAATAACAGACCAGTTGTGGGTGGGATAACACCAAGAACAACACACAGAAGAAAGCAAATGGTCATTAAAACACAGGAAAAGAAGAAAAGAGCAAAACAGATGTCAGAAGAGGCTCTGAAATTTGCTCTTAAATGTAAAGTAGCTAAAGCACAAAGGAGAGGAAATGATAATAGAAGTTCCAGAAGACAATGCATTGTAATAAAATATGAAAATACTTGATGTTGGAAAGCTAAAAGAAGGAGGGGAAAAAACACTTAGCACGTCTCAAATTTAAAAAGTTTAAGAGGGCTGAGCCCTGATGGTGTAAGTGGTTGAGTGCGGGACTGCGGCCTGCAGGCTTGGCAGTTCAAATCCAGCAGCTGCTCTCGGGAGCAGCACTGGGTAGCTCCCACGACCACCAGAGGGCAGTGATGCCCAAAAACAAAATAATAATAATAATAATAATAATAAAGCTGAAGAAAAGGTTTGAGCCTCGAGTTGCAGTATTGAAGGATTCTGTGGGCAAAATATTGAAGGCCACACAAAATATCCCCCCCCCCCAAAAAAAGATGGAAGAAATAGTCACTGTGCTTGTACCAAAAAAAATTGACCAAGCCTATGATCAAAAACCAATGGCATTGAAGAAATCCAAGCAACACTGAAGGAAATGATGAAAAACTGACAAACTAATGTTTCAATAAGCTGATGAAGCACTGAAAGCATACACTTGCCTATTTCAAGAAATTTGAAAGGCAGCGACCTGGTGGCCCAAATGGAACAGAACCACATTTAGGTCCATTCCAAAGAAAGGTGACTCAAAAGAATGGAAAAAAATAATCAAGCATTATCACTAATATTACATGCAAGAAAAATTTTCCTGGACAATGAAAAAGCAGCTGGAGAAGTTAACAGGGAACTAGCAGAAGCTGAAGCTGATTGTAAAAGAGGAATTAGAATGAGGAATATTACTGCTGACCTAATTTCTGAATCTTGGCTAAAATCTAGAATACCAAAAAGGTATTTATCTGTCAATATTAGTGACTATGCAAAAGCGTTCAACGCTGTGGGTCATACAACAAACGCTGGATAACATTGCAGAAATGTGTTGGGGCTTTCACTATACTTATTCCATCTGCATTCTACGCAAATAACCTGAGAAACTAGACTATATAAAAAAAGAGGCGTCTGGATAAGTGGGCGACTCATTAACAACCTTCCTTAGTGAAAGTCAATGGATCTTGAGCCACTTGAAGATCAAGGACTACGGCCCTCAGTGTGGGTTATACCTCAATGGGCAGAAAACTCAAACGCTCGTAATTGACCCAGTGGACAACATCTTAGTGGAGCAAAGATTGGAGTTGTCAAGGATTTCATTTTACATGGACCCACAATCGATGCTCAAGGAAATAAATAGCAAAACAAATCAAATCCCACTACCATCATTCTGACTAATAGCAATCCTATTAGCAAAGCCTAGGTTAGGCTTTGTAAGTTTTCACAGAGGCAGTCCCATCTTTCTCTCATGCAATAGCCAATGGGTTGGAACAGAAGACTTCACTGCAGCCCAGTGCTTACTGCTCCGTGCCACCAGGGTTCATGCAGGTGCAGTCACAGAATCAAAAGATTGCCTTCAGCAAATCTGCTACACCAGATGTCTTTGAAGTGCTGAAGAGGAAAAGATCTGAAGGATGAAGATGCACCCGACTCAAACCTGGCTATTTTCAATAGCCCCAAATGCATGTGAAATCTGGACAGCGAATATGGAAGCCAGAAGAAATGGTGTTTGAAGTAGGGCGTTCATGAAGAGTACGACCTTTTCACGGGCAACGCCCGATTCATAATAGCAGCAAAAAGACAGTTATGAAGTAGCAAGGAAAATAATGTTATGGCTGGGGTCACCACACTATGAGGAACTGCATTAAAGCGTCGTGGCAGTAGGAAGGTTGAGAACCACTAGGGAATACGCCAGGGACTGCCACCAGAACAAACGCGTCCGTCTTGGAAGAAGTCGGAGCAGAAAGCTCCTTAGAGGGGAGGAGGCGTAGTCTTTGGAGAAGGTCATCAAGCTCGGTACCGTGGAAACAGGAGGAGGCTCAGAAACGCACTAACAAAGGAGGCTCCAGCAATAGCAGAGACCAGACGGTGGGGAAGGCCCCGGACCGGTGACGTTTGGTCGGATTCTGCACGGTTGCTGAGCCGCCTACCAGCATCTCCGGGGAGTCTTCGTGGGGCTGACCGCCAACCCAAACTTAGCCCTGGCACCAGCTCCAGGGGACAACGGCAGGGCATCAGCTTCCCCGAGACGGACGGCCTTCGAAACCCTATGGGGCAGTTCTCCTCTGCGCCTCGGTCCCATCTGGCTCCCCTCAAAACAGAGCCAAACAGGAGGAAAGATCCCGGGTCTCGATGCTTCCTTTGACATCCGGTGACCGAGTCAAGCGGGCGGGGACCGCGTAACCCGGGTAACGAGCTCCAGCTGGGGGCGGGGACACACCCGAGAGAGACCACAACAGCGTTGGGCGTGGGGATCCCGACGCGACCTCGGGCTCCGGGAGGCGGTACTCTCCACCTGCACCGTGCGACC